>CM042314.1:43300933-43313433 GCA_023566125.1 Zingel zingel
TCTGGCTGTTCATGGCTATGCTGCTGCTCTTTCAGGTACATGTTCAACATGCACACCGCCACACCGGGCAGGGCAACCACGAAAGTGAGGATCTTCCATGTCCTAGCTGGAAGAGAGACAATAATTATTAGTTAGCCAAAAAAAAGGAATTTGAAATCCAACCACATTGTTGAGAATTAAGTGTTTTTTAGTGACTTTACATTGTTTCAAATCTGCACCCACCAAGCAAAAAACGTTGGACATAAATATGAGGAGAGCTGGTGCTATTACACAGAATGTAATCTTTACAGTACGATGCACAGAGAAAGAATACAGTACACACACACACACACACACACACACACACACACACACACACACACACACACACACACACACACACACACACACACACACACACACACACACACACACACACACACACACACACACACACACACACACACACACACACACACACACACACACACACACACACACACACACACACACACACACACACACACACACACACACACACACACACACACACACACACACACACACACACACACACACGACAAGGTTGAAGGGAAGACAACACATTAAAAGCAAAGTTGAAAATGAGAGCAAAGTTGAGAATGCAGCAGTTTCTGATTGTCTGCAAAAGACAACAATTACATGTGTGATGCAAAATGTTTTTCCTGTATAACTCAGAAAAGCATAATCTTATAATTTTAAAAACATGTTCAGTTCCAGCAATCATTTTCATCCAAATATACTTATCAATGGGGAGTTTGTATTAAAAGATGATACTAACTTACTTAATACCTTTCGATTGAATACATGTGCTGCTGCTGTTAACTAAGGTGACATTCAACACAAAGCTTTTTGATCGCCTTCAAAAAGATATGAGCATCTCACTAGCTAACTATTATGTATTTGATTCTTTTACTCAGTAATATTAATCAATCACACATTCACATTTTTCAAGTGGTCTAACAAATGCCCCTCTTCAGATAACTTCTGAGTTTTCTCTCCGCCTGATTAGTGTGACGTTACATATTAAAAAAAAAAAAAAAAGTAGCTATATGTACATAACTTGTGTTAATTAACGGTTGTTCCATCCCGTTCTAGCTCCGTAAATCGTTTATTATTGCTTGATATGAGTTGGGGAAACATTTTTTACAACAGCTAACGTTACGAGTATCTATTGACCTGACTGACTCCAGTGTGACTCTTTAGCTTGCAGGACGTGACATAACGTTAAAAGTAAAAGTAAATTGAAATCGCAGTGAGACTGTGAGACTGTAAGGGTGACTGGTAACTGTTGGTAGGTGACAGGCTGAAATGATGACAATGTCTTCAGGTTAGAAAGCTAACGTTTTGTGCAGCTTCTTCTATGTGATGCTGTCCGCTCAAGGATGTTAAGCTGGCACTGCTAATGCTAAAATAGCTAACGTTAGCTCAGCAAGGTCACTGTCAAAACGTCAAAATAAATGACAAGAAATACAACCGGAGAATTGAAAAGTGGTGGTATAATTACCTGCCTGGTCCCCGTGTCCGGCAACAGCAGCAGAAAGCTGACGCCGGGTCTGGGTCAAAGAAGACCTCAGCAACATTTGAGAGAAGCGTCCGAGAGCGGCCATTTTCCTTTCTGAGAGGTGAACAGAGACCGGAAGGAATTTGCGTGAGCTCAACAGTGACCGCCCACTTTTATTCGGCTCTGTCTCCGGAAGTGTTTTTTCCCAATTCATATCATTCGTTTCATTGCCGTTTCGAAAATTGCTTATATAGAGTTTTAAGTCTGGAACCAAGTCAACCAGCTATGAGATGAATAATCAGCATAACACATTTAATTCGACGCAAAAAAACATTGTGAAAACGGCAAAAAAAAAAGAAAAAAGGCAAAGGTACAAGACCGAGTACAGAAACTATCATAGACTTTTTGCGGGTACGGTAAACGTTTCTAAAGCGCGTTGGACCAATCAGAGACGTTGCTGTTACGCTTAGGATTGTGGGTAGTGTAGTTTTTCTCCATTAAATCGCGGATAAAGCATGTTTTTCTTAAAACAAGGTTGATTTCATACGGACTTCTAGCTTCTACAGGAGCAGAAACCTTCGTTTCACAACCACGTAGCTCGGGGTCAGTCTACCTCGGATGGTTTAGACATTATGACTGATATTCTAAATCCTTATGGAGAAAATCAATGGGATTTGTACTTCCGGAGTCGACTGTGGGCGTTGAGGTGTCACCATGGGTGTCACGTGGAGGCTAGACAGCTCTAACTGGTCCATCAAGCGGCGAGACTGTCAACTACAGACACTCAGTAGGAACACCTGTGAGAAGCACTCAAGTTTGCTGTCATTCTGCCTAGTAGCCTACTGCTGGTTCGTCAGGAAAAATTATCACAACATCCCCACGAGGCAATGTAGTGTACAAAATTAAATGTAAGTGAAGATTAAATTGTAGCCACTCTTGTGTTTCATACGGTGGCCGACACGGTTCAACACAAACACAAAAGCCACAACACAAACGCAAAAGCTACAACACAAAAGCAAAAGCTATAACACAAACGCAAAAGCTACAACACAAACTCAAAAGCTACAACACAAACTCAAAAGCTACAACACAAACTCAAAAGCTACAAAGCTACAACACAAACTCAAAAGCTACAACACAAACTCAAAAGCTACAACACAAACGCAAGGGATACAACACATACGCAAAAGCTACAACACAAACACAAAGGATACAACACATACGCAAAAGCTACAACACAAACGCAAAAGCTACAACACAAACGCAAAAGCCACGCAAAAGCCACAACACAAAAACAAAAGCCACAACACACGCAAAAGCTACAACACAAATGCAAAAGCCACAACACAAACGCAAAAGCTACAACACAAAAGCAAAAGCTATAACACAAACGCAAAAGCCACAACACAAACTCAAAAGCTACAACACAAACGCAAAGGATACAACACATACGCAAAAGCTACAACACAAACGCAAAAGCCACGCAAAAGCCACAACACAAACACAAAAGCCACAACACACGCAAAAGCTACAATACAAACGCAACAGCCACAACACAAACGTAAACGCCACAACACAAATACAAAAGCCACAACACAAACGCTACAACACAAATACATAAGCGACAACGGAAGTGAGTGACTCTGACAACGGAAGTGAGTGTGAGCGTTTCAGAAAAAGAGGTAACTTCATAGATATAGAACAGTTGTGTCGTAGCTTTTGTGTTTGTGTTGTAGCTTTTTGTATTTGTGTTGTAGCTTTTTGTATTTGTGTTGTAGCTTTTTGTATTTGTGTTGTAGCTTTTGCATTTGTGTTGTGGCTTGTGTGTTTGTGTTGTAGCTTTTGTGTTTGTGTTGTGGCTTGTGTGTTTGTGTTGTAGCTTTTGTGTTTGTGTTGAACCGTCTCGACCACTGTAGTTTCAGCAAATAAGATACGAGTGTCGCAGCAGCAGAAGTACAAGAAAAGATCACTTTTGAAAACATAAAAAAAACAAAAAAAAACGAGTATCATGAACATGTACTTTATACCAAATGAAGCATGAAAAATTAAAATAAAAGGTAGCCTATACTAGATACACAAACATAAATAGTAAAGTTATTTGGAAAATAGTCATAAATGGGTGTCTGGGTAGCTCACACCTCCAAATATGGAGGTGTAGCCTACTCCTCGACGCGGCCGCGGATTTGACTCCGACCTGCGGCCCTTTGCTGCATGTCATTCCCCCCCCCCCCCCCTCTCTCTCTCTCTCTCTCTCTCTCTCTCTCTCTCTCTCTCTCTCTCTCTCTCTTTCCCCTTTCATGTCTTCAGCATTCCTATAAAAATAAAGACCTAAAATAATCTAAAAACAAAAGAAAAAAAATAGTCATAAATAAAGTGAGGAGAGGAGACAAGGTAGTTGCAATAAATATGAATGCAAAAATGGCACTCGAGGGAATGAGATATGGTGGTGGTCAAAGTGTCCTGTGACCTCAGACAGCAGTATAGTGTCTGAAGTGTGGGCAGAGCAGTGCAAACACGTTTCTGTTGGCAATGTGTTTGACTTAGTCTAGTTGTTTTGGTCCTCGGACATTAGTGGTAATTGAAGTGTCTGATAGTAATAGTGAAATACACTGATGCAAAATGATTTCACTTGTTTTACCATAGCAATCCCAGTATTCATATTTAAATGCAGGGAATATGATGTGTCCTGGAGTTGCGATATACTGTGCGATATCATCTGTATCTAACAAAATGTGAAGTTCCCACTGCATATCCTAATGCAATAGTTCCCAACCTGGGGGTCAGGTCCCACACGAGGGCGCAATGGTCACAAAAACATTATTTGCCAAACAAAATTATGTTGATTGATTGCCTCTAAATATAGGTCCTTCAAGGCCTCTAAAATCAATCCAAAGTCTGTGAAGAGAAAATCACTCATCTCTTAGATAAGAACTTGTATTGCATTAAGTCACAAGCAAAGCAGGGATATAAACCACCGGTGTGGCACAGCCGGTTTTCACTCACAGACATACGTAGTGGTAATTCAAATGTACAATGATAACGAGAAGGACATTCATTTTTGTAATGTGTCTGTTCAGTTATTTAATATATATATATATATATATATATATATATATATATATATATATATATATATATATATATATATATATATATACTATCACCTAAATTCAGTTATGTGGGAGCATATCATAGTGGGGGGTCTGGGCGTCCTCCCCCAGGGAAATTTTGAGCATCGAAGACTTCATTTCCATATGCGAAGAAAAAACCCACAGATGACAATTCAAAATATATTAAAATTATAATGGAAAGTATGTTGTTACGTGCCATTGCACATTTTTAAGTGGGTATATGGAAATCCTGGAGCTTTCCTGGAGCCCCCCCAATAATTTCCTACATGTCAGGTAAACATCTAACACATCACAGGGACAACAACCTATGACCTACAGTGTTTCATAATTGGACAGCAGATAATGATAAATAATAACTGAATAATTGTAGTCACATAATAAAATAAAATAAAAAGTTTTCTATCATTGATATTGAACATTGGAAGTGTTTCTCTTTAAAGGGGGAGGACTTTGTGTGATCTCATGGTCAGAGTCCAACCAGAGAGATTCAGAGAGATTCTGATTCTTGATGACGGTAAGTGATAAATTGTTTTTGTAATGACATTGCAATCGTTCTTTTCAACATTTATAGAAATATATATATATATATACATATACATATACACACACATATATATATATATATATATATATATATATATATATATATATATATATATATATATATATATGAACATGTTTGTGTATTATACAGTATCTAATGGCTAATTAGGCTAATATCTAATTCTCTAGTTCTGTATTTATTGAGCCGTTTATAGTTAACGTATTGGGCTTGAAAACAAACAAGGGAGATTTAGTTGACCTCTTATTTGCAGAGAATCTCAAAATGACTTAATGGACTGAAAACTTTTAATATCAACCATAAGCTTTTCTACCAACTTTCAAATTACAGCAATATAGCCTAGTTAGAAATATTAGTTTATTTAACTGCATTAAAAAGTAAAAAAAAAAAAAAGTTTCCAAAAGAATGTGCGGCTCTCTTTCAGTAATGGAGGCTCAGTATCACCGGTTTGCGCTGTCTGATAACAGCTGTGTCCAGGAAGAGCACAAAGTGACTGCCCAAACGGGTAAAACATGTACACTTCATTTAATTTTGAGTCAATCATTTCAGATGTGACTTTACACTTTAAAAGCTGTCTGTCAGTGTCTGCAGGTCTGAGGAGGATAGTGGTGTATGTCCTGTATGGAGTGCTGCTCCTGCTGCTGTTAATTCTGCTGATGGTCACTGGGATAAGATGTACGACTTTAAACTCCCCAGTGAAGCTGATTCATGAATACAGCGTTCGGTCTTTGTCTTATCATATAACAATTGTTGTATCTCAAAGTCTCCCAGTTAAACAAGGGAATCGCTGACGTCAAACTAAGCCTTGAGAAGATCAGCAATGGCGGGACAACTTCATCGTCCAGTTCAGGTCAGGAAATGGTTTCATGTTTGGATATAATGACGTACAATGGATGCCCTCTGTGGTACTTTTGTTTAAGTTTGTGGCTTCCAAATTTCAGGTGCAACAACTATGCAGGAGGTCGTCTTACAGAAACTTGTCCCAGTTCAAGGTAAACACTGACTCCTTTACATATCAATACAATCGGAATTCAGTGTTTAAAAAAAAAAACAGCTCTCTTGACTATCTTCATCAAACCAGGAACATGCAGGGAAGGATGGGTGTCTTTCCAGAGGAGCTGCTACCTGCTATCCAGCACCACCTCGACCTGGAGCAAAGCAGAGGAGCGGTGCCGAACACACAGAGCACACCTGGTAGTTCTGAACAACGTGGAGGAACTGGTGAGCTTTGGTTTCCATGTATCTTAAGTGAAGCTGTCTTTTTTTTTAAATTATATTTTATTGGAGATTTTTCAAAGTTTACACCATAACAACACATACACAACCAACCATGCACCTAGCTCTTATCAGGATAACAGGATCTATATTCATGCACATGTACACAAACAAACCTATACAAATGTACACACACATAAAACCTTGCTTAAGAAAGAGGAAAAAAAAAAACAACCTGCTTTTTACTTTAATCAATACAGTAGCATGAATTAGTTACTCGGTAGACCTCTGGATTGGAGATTCTCAAGGTATTTAGTAAATTGTCCCCATAGTTTGTAGAAGCTCTGAATTTTGCCCTTGTAGGCGTATGTTAGTTTTTCCATGGCTAAGCAGTTGGAGAGGTTCTTAAACCATAATCCCACTGAAGGTGCCTCAGTGCTCTTCCATGAAGTAGCAATACAGTGTTTAGCCTGTAGTGAGCATACACTGATTATTTTTTTATGAGCACTTGACAGTCTTGTTTCAGTTGGAAAAGACAAAGTATGAAAATCTTAGGGCATAGAGGTAGCGTCACAAGGGTAATGTCAGACAAAGTCTGTATAACCTTTTCCCAGAATTCTCAAATTTTTGGGCAGTTCCACAGACAATGAAATAGAGTACCCTCTCCTAGGCCACAATTAACACATAGGTCCGGGTTATTCTTATTAAAACGATGCAGAAGGGAAGGAGTTATGTAAGTGCGCATAATCCATTTAAACTGTATCAGTTTAAACCTGGTGTTAATAGTCTGCGTCTGAGCTGATTGGCAAACTGTCTTCCAATCCGCTTCAGAGATTTCTCTGCTCATATCGCGCGACCACTCCAGCCTTTTGTTATTCGAGGATTCTTCAGAATTATCCACAAACAATTTATATAGGAGGGATATCTGGCCCCGACCATGGAGGTTGTCCATTATGGCCTTTTCAAGGATTGAAGCTGTCTTTTTGCTACTGTGAGGCTCCACTGAATGAATGTGCAAATACAGAGCTCTGATAAGCAGCACACATACACAGTATAATGTTTCTCAGAATCAACAAAGGCCTTAAATAACCTGTTGCTATTTT
Organism: Zingel zingel; assembly: GCA_023566125.1. Taxonomy (NCBI): domain Eukaryota; kingdom Metazoa; phylum Chordata; class Actinopteri; order Perciformes; family Percidae; genus Zingel; species Zingel zingel. Next base: position 43,308,467 of record CM042314.1, read on the forward strand.
CTTTTCTAGGACTACATTTCAAAAGTAGTTGAAATCAGATTTAACTATTGGATTGGACTTGTGGAGCGAGAACACGAGGGACACTGGAGCTGGGTGGATGGAACTGACTTCAATTCCACCCCAACGTAAGAGAAACAGAGTTATAAAAATGACAAAGCACAAGGAAAATGCTTGTTTTGATATGTTACACTATATCAGGGTTGCTGTTAAAATATACAAGTGGCTGCTAGATTGGCTTTACTTACCAGAAAAAAATAACCCAATAATAATATTTTGAGTGGTTGGTAGATTTTGGAATCTGGACTATATGTAAGATACGTATATATGTATATCTCTTCCTTCCTCTGTTTGCATTCAGTTTCTGGGATGAGGGTCAGCCTGACAACTGGGACTACAGAGAGAACGGAGAGGACTGTGGGCAGATTCACAGTTCTGCGATACGCAAACGCAAGATGTGGAATGATGCAGACTGCAACCTGTCGTATCCATACATCTGTGAAACCAAGGTGTGATGTGAGAGACAGTGAACAGGTCCGAGCCACTGAACTCTCACCAACATGAAAGGCCTGATATGTTGGAAAATAATGGCTCAAATTTAGACTGAAGGAAATTATGTTTTTGATATAAATTTATTAATTTTGAGAGTCACAAAAAGGGATAAGTTGCATATACAGTACGTGTGCATGGCATTTGTTGGAGACAATAAAACAGTCAGTGTTGGGGAGTAACGAATACATGTACTGGTGTTACGTATTACAGTTACAATTTAAATAGATAGTATTTAGAAAACAGTTACATTGTTGAAATCAATGGATTACATGACGATACTTCTCTGTTTCATGAGTTTATTCACTCTCGCAACTCCATGCATTTCCAAGAAGCCCCAATATGAAAACAAAAAAATTAGCTATTTGCGTGATCACTGATAGAGGTAGAGATGGTGCCGGAACCGGCACAACAGAGCCAGGGCAGGAATGTGTTTCTATCTTGGAAATTCAAACATAATTTCACATTAAAGAAAGAGAAGGGATCATGAAATATAACTGTGCAGTGCAACCTCTGCTTACCAGCAACCAACCTCCTTTCAGCGTCCAAATTACTCCACCTCCAACCTGAAGAAGCATCTTAAAGTAAGTTGTTTTTTTAATTAGCTAAGGGTAGTCGTCTGCTGTAGTTTTACTGGTCACCTTGCTATTTTATAGTTGACGTACGACTTTACATTCTCCTACGTGCTAATTTACTAGCCCTAGAGCCGTTGAAAGACTGACTAGCCCTGTTTGACATGCTAGCTAACGTTAGCTAAAATTAGCTTGTGGTATCTTAGACTGCGGTTAGATTTTTGTAGTATGCAGTTCAGGACTACAAATACAAAATCTGCTTGTTTAGGTACACATTCAGCCAGTTGGAACAGAAGAACACACCAGAATAGGCATGTTTAGTAAGCTGCATGTGATGGCCGCATTCCTACACTTATAAAATGCAATTCAATGTGGAAGTAATCCAAGTATTCAGAATACGTTACTCAGACTGAGTAACGTAACGGAATACGTTACAAATTACATTTTTGGGCATGTATTCTGTATTCTGTAACGGAATACGTTTTTTGAAGGTATCCTTCCCAACACTAAAAACAGTAACTATGAATACAATGACACTTGTTGATTTTAAATAAAGACATTCTTCTGTGTGCTTCTCTCTGAATCCCTCGGCTTACTTGCAGCGTTCACCCAAGGGACTTACCATCTTCCAGAGAAAACACTGTTCACCAACTGCTCCAAACAGCTCTATTGTAGTCCAGCCTTTACTTCCGTGACGAACGTGCGTCACTTTGTAACACACGTTATAATGCTCGCCTAGCTGCTAGCGTGGCACTCCCTCATACTCTGCTTCTGACTGGCTAGTAGTCCTTACCTAGCTACTGCGCATGTGCGACTCCCAACAAAGATGGAATAGAAGTGAGATGCCTCACTCTGTAGCTAAAACAGAGAGCTCAACACACAGGGTGAAAAGAGGAGCTGCAGCAATGTAAACCTATTCTGGTACAACCTCTAAATACAATTATGAACCTGAAGATGAGCATAATATGAGCTCTTTAATGTTATGTCATTACTGAAAACTCTGAATTTAAGAGTTGCTTGTGTTTGGAAGCATTGTTGATCACTCACCCAGGCAGGTGATGCTCTTGCTGGCCTTGTCACACCTGTAGCTGTATAGTTCGGTGTAGGGGTTGTCAAAGATGGGTCAGCATTTGTCGTGCTGCATGGCATCACTGTAGCACTGGTCATGGATCTGACAGCATGTGCATCACACACAAAGCATGAAGACGTCAGTCCACCTCCTCCCATCTATCAAGATGAAGGAAATATCCTACTGTAGAGCTTCAACTTAATAATTTCTTGAGTTTGAGGAGATTTTTTAAATTAAGTAGGAATGTGACAAATGATTATTTACATTATAGATTACTTTGCGGATTCATTACTCAATTAATCGATTCATTGTTCAGTCTATAAAATGTCAAAGAATACTGAACGTGCCCAACGCAATTTTCTAGAGTCCAAGGTGACAAGTTCAAATGTCTTGTTTGGTCCGAACAACATTCCCAGACCCAAAGATATTCAATTTACTATCACAGAAGATTCAAAAAAGCAAATATTCACATTAAAGAAGCTGGATCCAGTGAATACACTTGTGTCGGTTGACTAGGTTTATTGATTAATCGACTATTTTTTTTTCCAGCTCTAAGGGTCAATTAATCCAAACACAGCGGTACCAGAGCTATTTTCTCCCTATGAAAACAACCCAATGTGTTTTAGTGATTTGAGCAGCACAAACTAAATTCCATGCACCTCTATTGTCCTAGTGAGTGACATCAGGAGTCCCAGAGGAACATATTTTGCACACAAAACTGAAACTTTCGCATTGCCACAACATCACTAGAGTTATGAGTCAGAACATGTGTTTGTTTTTATTGTGATTTGACCTTTTAAGCCGGATTGGGTTTGGGGACTTTCAGAACAGCACATACACCATCACGCACTGTTACCTGTCAAGCTCATCAACAGGTGTGCCAGAGCCTCCCAGGCCGCAGTAGCAGCCATAGTCAGCGTAGTCCAGTACGGGTCAGCTGTCAGGTACAGTGCAGAGGATCATCGCCCTGAACTGCCACACAGCTCTGTAACACAGCACTATGAGACACAATGGAGACATCTCAGTCAAAGCAAAACCACCATGAAATCAAAATGTCTCTGATGCTGATCAATCAGACATGCATAACCCTCAAAGTACTCACAGGCCGGGAGGCTGAGCACCAGGATGAGCAGGGAGTGAGTCAGACGCATCTTGCAGGTTCACAGGTGATGATGTGGAGAGGAAAGCTACGGACTTTTATGGACTCCTGGCATTGAGAGGTGGTTCTTCTTTTGGCCAATTGCCAATAGCCACCCAATTTCTTACTCTATACATTACGCAACATGTATGTTTACACCTGTGTAGTACATATACACGTGGCAACACGGTGCGGATTGGTTCGATTCCCAGTCCGGGCAGGACTTTCTGTGTGGAGTTTGCGTGTTAGATAGCTAGATAGATAGCGCTTTATTGTCCGTAGATCGGGAAACGACTATCACTTCTTTACCCTCCTGTGTTGATTCAGCAGAGATATTGACAGAGGAACAAATGAGTGTTTATATTTGTTCTTTCCGCAGCCTGTTCTCCCCGTGTTTGCGTGGGTTTCCTCAGGGTGCTCAGGTTTCCTCCCACCATAAAGACATGCATGCTAGGTAACTCCTGCCATTGCCCTCGCTTTAGGTACTGGCATTACAACTAGAGTTGGTCCTAATTAGTTAGGATGGGTAAAATGCAGAGAACAACTTTCACTGCACATTGTACCGTGTATGATTGTGTTCTATACAAACAGTATATATACACAGACATATATATATATATATATATATATATATATATATATATGTGTGTGTATATACACACACACACACATATATATACATATACATATATATACATATATACATATATGTATATATATATATATATATATATATATATATATATATATATATATATATATATATATATATATGTATATGTATATATATGTATATATATGTATATATATATATATATATATATATATATATATATATATATGTACACACACACACACACACACACACACACACAACCGGTCAAAAGTTTGGGGTCAAATTTCCATTCCACTCCATTCCAGACAGAATACCAGCTGAGATCAGTTGCATTGTTTTTTTAATCAGGGCAGCAGTTTTCAGATTACATTATGTGCTTACATTTGTGCAAAAGGGTTCTCGACTGTTGTAGACAGAAGTGGCTGAAGAAACGCTTGAAATCCATGGTTTTTGGTCTAAACATTATACCCAAATTAAAAGTGGTACAGCTCCCATATACGTTGACACTCTGGGGTGTGCCTGATATGCCTAATGTTATTTGGTTCATTACTTTTGGTCATGTTGGTCATGTATCATATACTGTTTTGTGTTACATAAGACACTTGACACAACTTGAGTAACGTGCAGTGGAAAGTCGTGGGAACTCTGCCAGGTGCTCGCTATTTACACAGCTGTGAATTTAACTTCTATTTAAAGAAGGAAAAAGCAAACCCGAGTAAGGGCAGAGCAAACGGAAAGAAAAGACCAAATAGATCAGGGAATATTTTTGATTAGGAAACTAAAAGAACAAAGTAAAAAGATCAAAAGGAAATATATGTACTGTGAGCGGAGAATAAATGAGTCCTTGTCATGTTGTATTTCCTGCGGCTATCTGATCTCACAGACAGGAGGAAAGATGGATTACATTCTGAGTTGTTTTTTTTAATGTAGAACAAGGTGGTAACAAAAAGACATTTAACACTAACTTTAACAGACCTTCAACAACTATATATTCTATTGAAATATTATTTATTCTTACAGCTTTTG
>CM042314.1:43318433-43343433 GCA_023566125.1 Zingel zingel
AACACTGTAGTAACATACATTATATAACAGTACAATAAGCACTTCCGTCTTATTTGTGTCTCACTAAATCAGTCGTGCATAGCGCTGTCCATCTTCTATCTGTGGACATGTTGTTGCGCTGTTAGTATGCACAAAAAACAACGTAATGCGTTGTTATAAACTGGCATTGCTAACAATGGCTAACCTGGCTGGAGCTAACGAAAACAATAAAAATCCGACATGTAAATGGAACGCATTGAACTCGGGTGTGACGTCAGTCCCAGCTCTGGCTTCTGAGTTCCGAGGTTAATGGAACGCACAATGATTCTGGCATTTTTAACCCGTGTAAAATCAAGCGTTTTTATTCATTTGCACTGTCCCCTACTTAAATAAACTGAATTGAATGTATTCCATAGAGCCCGACCGATATACCGGCCGATATATATTTAAAAAAAAAAAAAATCCAGAAACTCGTTACAAAACATAAACAGATTTCCCTAACATTAGTTATTTGTAGTTATTTATGAGTCCTCACTAAAATATGATAATACAGTTTAAAAATAAACTTGTTTGTTTTACTGTCACAACATAACAGAGGAACATCAAAATATATTAAAGTTCTGATAAATAAAATGTATAAAAATACCAACTTAAGATATGAAACTTAAAGGGTTAAACACGAGTGTTGCCAACTAGGGACGTTGTAGAGCGCCCTCTGGTGGACAGACTATGCAACGCCAACACTCATAACATGGTTGAAGGGTGTTTTGTCCATTTTTATTTTATTTTTAAAATATTCATTTATCGGCCGTTATAAATGCCGATACCGATAGTTTGAAAAATGCTTAATATCGGCCAATAATATTGGCCCGCCAATATATCGGTCGGGCTCTAGTATTCCAGCATGGAGCCTGTACTTACAGAAATCCCTGTGTCCTTGTTGAGCAGCACTTGCAGCAGGTGGGGAGGTAAGATGGGAGGGTGCTTGATCTTGTCTTCTGGCTTGATCACATATGCTTCCTGTAGGTAGGGGCCGGGAGGGGAACTGGACAGGTCTGGGAAAGAATCGGCACCCAACACTGTTTTAAATACAGCTTTACATCAAAAGAATACGCTGTAAAGAATCATTAAAGGTCCACGTAATAGCAAATGTCACTGATTTATACAATGTATTTGAAAAGTAATCAGACATTGTTTGAAAATCGTATAGTTAACTTAAACGCGCAATACGTCATTTTCTGCTGCTACGGGTCTCTCAATCAAAACAAATGTGTGTGAAATCTAGGCCTTGGCTACGTTCGTAGGTACATGTAGATACGGACCCTAGGCCGTAGCCTGACGTGCACCTCCACCATCGCTCCGAAGCTAATCACCGTCACTCTCTCACTCGCTCTACCACACAATCCCCACACACACACACATGCCGGCAATGCCATTCTCTTAAAGAGATCGACGCGCACACCAGCGCACAAGTATAAACTTCAGGCCACTTACGTAGGCTACGGCGAAAGCTATGCGTGGAGCCTCCGCAGGACCATAAATCACGCTTAAGAGGTATGGTGGGATCATGGGAGTTGTTGTCGTCACCACCATTGTCGTCATTGCAGCCAGCTTCTCCCGGTTAGGATTCCGTCAGTGTTCATCGTTCAGGAGGATTTTACGGAGAGATAAATTATCCACAGAGGTCTCGTCCTCTCCAAAACAAATCGACCAGGTGATTAAAACAGGTAAAAACTCTGAATAAAGCAGTTTCGCGTTAAAGATCAGTGTAGCCGATGCTTGGAGGCAAACACGTGACGTCCTGAAAGGGGCCGCGACCAGAGCTGCCGCTAACGTTTGCTCAGCTTGTTTCTCTGATAACTTCCAGACATCTGATGACTAAAATCTTTCACCTGATTAAAACATCTAGTGAAATTGAGCAAGATCTAAAAAGTGTATTGTAAAAATAAGTGTCTTAAACTGGATAAAAAAGTCAATTTATGATTCTAGCAGAAAAGGCAGGTGTGCACAAAGGGGACATGATGCCATTGACAGGCGACAAAAAGTAACGAAACAGATTGTTGGAAACGTGTGGGATAAAGTACACAACTCAACAAAATATATACCATATAGGTCTAACTTGACTATATGCATTGGCTTGACTGCACCAGTTTAAGTGTCACATAAGTCATTTGTTCTAATATGACGTATTTAAAGCATTTAAAACACTTGGAATAATATCTGGCCAGTCTGAAAGTAGTTATCAATGAATCAATATGGGCGCCAGTACCTGACATATCAGCAGAATCCTCAGAGTCGATCCTGAGGGCATCAAAGACTTCAAAGTCGCTTGACTTTACCTGGATGACATTATTAACTGTGCCAGTTTTAGACGTCATCACAGCCTGGCAGAGAGTGTAAACAGAAATTTGATACGGACACCTGTGAGTGTAGAGTAGGCATTTTGTACCAACATGGAAAAAGTTATGTTATTATATATTACATAAAAAGGCTTCCACTCACCCCAGTAGGATCCAAGGTCCACTGACCGTCTACACAGAACTTGTACTGGTGCTCTCCCTCTGGCAGGTCCACGATAGCCACAAAGTTTTTCTGACTGGGTTTAAAAGGACAATCATCATCGTGTTACATTTCCATCAGTACATAGAGAAACAGGATGTACAGTCTTGTGACGCATTCTGCATGAGTCAAACTACCTTTTGTTGAGAGGGATCTTGGTGGCCCAGTTGTTAAAAGAGCCAGACACAAAGACTTCTTTGGCGGCCCCCGGCCACCTGAACATAGTCGGTCTGGCCTGCGTTGGACTTTTGCTATCACTCTCCAGGTCCTGCTGCCAGGCCAGAAATTCCTGTATTTCCTGCGGAGCCTGGACAGCATGATGTCAATGTATTGTTGCCGTGTTAATAAAAGCCCCTTCAGCCTCTGCCTCTGTGCCACAACACTTCCTGGGTGAACGGCCGGCTGAGAGGGAGCTGAACATGCAACATGTTTTCTTTGCAAACTCTTTCCGTTACACTTCATTTTGTGCGTCCTCCTCATAAGAGCTCACGAGAACAGACATAACGCACACAAGCTTCGTGGACATTTTCACATTTTGTTCCTGCCTGGAGTTTTTAGGTAAGTTGGGTAAATCCAAATCCTAAATATGTTCCCAATATAAGTGATAGATCAGATCAACAGCTTATGAAGTACATGAGATGTATAAAATGGATGACTTTGCCTGCACATACAGGATGTATGGCCTCGTCTACGACACATATTTTGCACATCCTATATGCTGTAATTTTGCATGTTTTTGTTAATAAGCTAACAACCCTTTAAAAAAAATTATGCAATTCATTTCTTTACCATCATATACCATGTGATTTTAAAAAAAATTAAAATCACACTATCCTCTTTATAACACTGATCATGTTTGCTCTCTTGTTTGTCCTACAGGTTAGATTTTCTGGACGACATACTGTATGAGAAGGCAATGCCCACTGGCGCTCTCAAATTTCAGATGACAGAGCTTCTTACCAGCACCTGAATGCACCATTTTCAAATAATGTCATTGTTTGGGAATAGTCTCTCCCATAGCATACTCCCATATTTAACACACTGTATTGTTTCAGGTTTATGGGGCTATTGGTGTTGTTCAATGTGAGGGATTTCCTATCTCATGCAAATCAATCTAAAAACCTACTTAAAATGATGGCATTAGTCACATGCAATTCATAAATAATGTGGAAAAACATGCAGAACACTATTGTGGTCCTTCATCGTATTGAGTCCAATGTAATGGTATAGCGCAAAATATGGGACTCCTAAGTTATTACAAGGCTATCTGATTTCATAACATACAGTCAACGGTATACACTCGTTATTATACCTTTGTATCTTCTCTCTGGAAAAGGTCTACGTCCTCGGTGCTGTCTAGCAGGATGTTGGGACGTGCCTCTTTCCCTCCTTGTTGTCCATCTCTGTAGGACCTGTCCCGCTGCCCATCGCTGGACCTGTCACTGCTGCTGTTCCCCATCTGGCATCAAACACTGCAACACACACACACACACACACGCACATCCAGATCAAGTCAGCTTCAGGGCCCCTGCATGACCTCGGCGGGGCCCTTCTGTCAAATAAATAACCCCTTTGGGAAATAAGTTAACCAGCATGTTTGGCTGGTGATTGTTCATAGGTTTCATTGTATCTATAATGGCCAGCAGTGTGAGAATGCTATACCCACCGAATTCTTTCCAGGTGATTGGATATTTAGATGCAGTCCTTTCAAACGGAGGTCTCTGCTCTCATGTACATCTGGTTGTTGTTTTCTGTTGTCTTGGAACTGCAGAAGTTTCCCTCTCCAGCTAAAAACACTGACGTTAACGTTAGCATGAGGCGGAGCCGTGCTCACCGTCCCGCAATAATAACAAAGGAGCACTCGGTGCTCTTTCTTTTTCCTTTTTCCTACCACTAGCTAGTTCTTCTTCCAGTCTCCAGAGGTCTATTGTACTTTGTGTGTTTTCGCCATTTAGTGGAGACTTTCGCGTGTACGTGCGCGTGTGTTAGTGTGAATAAAACCCACCTCTTCCGCCTCGTGCCCTCGAGCTCAGGGAGAGTTAAAGTTTAACCCGATTGTCGCCAACTCTTTTGTGGTAACGTTAGCGGACCATTTAGAAGGTATTAGGGTCTACTTATGATTTCAAAAACAGATATCCGAGTTGTAGTTCTAAAATAAGAACACAGTTGTCAGTAAATTGGGTGATTTTTCAACAAATAGGCCCCGTTACCTTACAGCCTTCCACTGACGTCACGAAACAGGCAGATAAGAGAAATACTAAACGTTAGCTAGCTAGTTGTGTGTACAAGCGATAGCTAGGCTAAAGCAATCATTTTTCTAAAGGAATCAAAGGGGAAAAGATTAAACTAAACACATGAACGCACACGTAAGAATATCCCTGAAAATATGATGTCAAATTGATTTGAAGCAGTGCTTCCCAAACTGGGGGTCGTGGCCCCCAAAAGGGTCACACAGTAAACCAAATCAACAAGATAGAAAAAGCAGGAAAAATTGCTTTACAAAATTGTATAGATCGATTTTGTTGTTGTTGTTGTGCATTACTTCATAATATGACATCTTAGGGCCTCTGAAAATGATTCAAATATTTACTTTAAGGCTACTTTTTGGTTATCACATTCTGTCAGAATAACAATAAAACAAATAATAGCCTACCCTACATGTTGACCACACCAAAATGTGTTTTAGGTCTTTAAAAATGTAGCCTACCTTTTAAATTAAAAAAAGGTCTACGTATACATTTTACAAGTAAAGGTATTTTGGCTTACAGATGTGATTTTTATAAATGTATTTTTGCATGGCATAGTGAGAGGTCTGTAAAGCAGACAGCTACAGTCGGTAAAGCTTTTGAAGATGTCTGGTGCTCAGCAGGAGTGTCATTATTATTCTGTAACACCTTCTCACGGCTATCCTGTTTCATGTAGTTCACATGTCTAAAACCTGTAACTGTACACACTCATAATAAAAACAGAGAGTCAGCAGTATTTCAGGGTGAAATACTGCTGACTCTCTGTTTTTCACAAAACTGAAATTTTCAGCGTTAGCAAAGATCTCCGTTTTTCCTTCTGTCAGGGTTGGAGAGTAGAGCTACAGTACCTGTAATCTCTGTTTCAGTCACTGATTATTATCACTAATAATAACAATGGCACTGGTTGACCTTTAACCTTTTTACATCCATTGCATCCAAATGTACAAGTACATTTCAAGTTGGAAAAAAAACTCTTATTCCACAGTCTGACATCTATCTATCTATCTATCTATCTATCTATCTATCTATCTATCTATCTATCTATCTATCTATCTATCTATCTATCTATCTATCTATCTATCTATCTATACCTTGAGATTGGCATATGTCTTGTTTCTTCAAACTTCAATCATCCAATCCACCAAACACCAAACCAGTCAATGGCAGAATAAGCTGTTTGGCATTGGCAGAGAAGATTTGGCAAATTTTTCATGGGCATACTCAGCGCTGCTGCTCATCCCACAAATGCATGTTCCTTACAAATGGGGCACCATTTGAAAGGGAACTAAACAGGCTTTCCATCGGTATAAGATGTATTGCCAAAAAGTATTGTTACCACAGAGAAATAATCTACCAAACACATATTTCCCTACTGTTTGTGCTAAGTTTATACATAGTAGTGTATTCTTTCGGTATCAGCATAAAGAGGATGTTTTCACTGAGTGAAGACTTTAAATACAAGACTCAATGTTTTTTATGGCTGCACCTGTTATAGTTTGGGTGTTTTGTCTTATTTTGGTAGTCTGTTTATATGTTTTGTATTTTGCTCAGTTTTCCTGTGTTATTTTGAAGTCTGTCTTTTCTGTCTTGTCTTGTCTAATTTACTTCCTGTCTTCAGTTCCCGCCCTTGTGATTGTCTTATTGGTTTCACCTGTTGTATCACCTGTCCCTTGTTAGTCCTCGTTACCTCTTGTATGTAGTCTTTGTGTTCCCCTTGTCTTGTGTCAGATCATTGTTTGTATGTACGTGAGTGTTTGGGTTCTGTTGTGGTTTTTTCTGTGTCAGCTATTCTTTGTACTCCCTGGGTCATTTTTGTGTTTTGTTATTAAATCTTCAACTACAACTTCTCCTCCCTGCCTACCTGCTATCTGCACTTTGGGTCCTCAACTTCCTCACTACCTGACAGCACCATTACTTAAAATTAATATATTCTAGGTGTTTTGTGCATCATTTTACTAATAACCCAAAATGACATATTTGGAAATAAAAAATAAAAACCTGGGAGCTACATTTTTAAATAAAGTTCTCGAACAATATTTGGCTGCGCAGTGCAAACTTGTAGTAACCTTTGCTGTGAGGACAAACTCACTGAGAGAAGAACTCTATGTCCTGTTTACATGAATCACACATTTAACCATGGCTGCATTTTCATGTGTGTAAAATGGTCTGTCTACCAACAATGTTACAGCTCCAAAAAGCTCTAAAAGAAACTTTTTCTGTCACTGCTGTGTCCAGATCACAGTCCCAGTCCCAGCTACTTCCTCTGGCCCTCCCTGGGGGATCACGAGACATTCTCAGGTCAAATATGTAATCCCTGCAAAGTGTTTTGCTTTACACTCCAACTACTGGTAACAACCTCACAATCCGTATTTCTGCAGCACATCCAATGGGACAGATCAAAGGGTATGGTCATAATAAGCCTTCTCTAAGTTCACAAAACACATGTAGATCGGATGTGCAGACTCATGACCCCACCTGTATCCTTGCAAGAGTAAACACCAAATGGTCCGCAGTGATGGACAAGGCTTCCCTTACGTCCTCCAGCTCGGCCTCCTCCACAGAACATTGTCTGCTCAGATTCTTTGTACCCAGCCGTCCCCCAAAATGCAAGAAAAGTTACCTTGGTGAAAGTTGATGATTTGGCAGGCAGGGTCCTCTGCTTGACATTTCCACTTTATCCTCCCAACATTTTTTTTTTTTTGGGGGGGGGGGGGTCTCTACTGTACCCATCCAGCTCACTAGCAGGTGGAGATCAGTTGACAGTCTGCTTCTTCCTTCTTTCCTTCCTACCTTCCTTCCTTCCATATGTGTCCAAGACACATGGCTGCAGTCCGACAGTGCAAACACAAAGTTGATCATCAGTCTTTGGGCAAAAGTGTTCTGGTAGCCTACCATACATTTATGAGAACAGAAGGAAAAGGTGGATCAGACACTTTTAGTGCAGAGCCTTCATGGTCACGGGGATGAACAAACCCTCCACATTAAGATGTTGATGATTCAACTTTTATTTCCTCTGCAGTTACTGTACTGGATCACTGCTCAGCCTGAAGATTATATGCTGTTATTTTTAGCCTTGTAACAGTGTTAATATTACATATCAGAGTACACGATCCCTCAGACACATTAAAAAGCAACAGGTGTCAAAGATGGGTGAGCTGAGGCCAGTTGGTCCACAACTATTGGGCAGTATTTCACCATTTTGTTGCTGTATCATACTGTTTGTTGCTTCTTAATAATATATATATTGGGATTGTATTCCATTGATGCCCTCAGAAATATGAATTGTGTCATTGTTAGAGATAAACATTTTGGTCAGCTCAAATTATAAAATCTGCATTTCTGAACTAGTTTTCATTAAACCTCAGGAAATATAAGCATGTGTCATTAATATCTAACCATCAAATGAAACCACTTTTTTAATCATTTTTATCAGACATTGTTTTGTTTTGTGTAAAACGTTTTATTTTACATTTTACAGTAAGGCAGAGCAATATTTCAATGTGCCCGCGTTAGATCACAATTTATCAGGAATCAGTTATTAATAGTTACAATAAACAATAAGATATAATGGAAATGTAAAACAGTCCATTATAGGCCTAATTACAGAAAAGCCTCATGTTTCATCAGTGGGAGTACTGATATGCATAATCAGTGGTGGAAGAAGTATTCAAATCCTTTACTTAAGTTAACCCTTGTGTTGACTTCGGGTCACATTGGCCCGTTTTAAATTTTTGTTTTGTATCAGAAAATATTGTACATAGAAATAAGCGCTGAAAATGTGTGAGGAAAAATTTTAAAATTTAAAACGTTGGAAAAAGCAAAAACAAATTGTGAAAAAAAGGCGTCACAAATGTCAGAAAAAAAAATGTTTTTTTCAAGGTTGAAACGAAGACAACACAAGGGTTAAAGTACCAATACCACATTGTAAAAATACTCTGTTACAAGTAAAAGTCCTACATTGAAAATGTTAGCCTACTTAAAGGTGCTGTAGGTAGGATTGCGAAGATCCAGGACTTAGCCAAAAAATTTGAACATCGACAACTTCTCAGTCCTTCCTCCCTTTCTGCTTAAGCCCAAAACGGTCTCCTAAGCCCCTCCCCCCACAAGGGAGAATTAATGCGTGTGTATGAGCAGTGGACAGGGAGCTGTGGATTTTTGCAAATCGCACTACAGGCTGTAGGTGGTGCCAGAGGAGCCGGATTATTATTTTTTTTAATTACCTGCTTCATGTAGTTCTACTCGAACATAGGGTCAGTTTCAGCAAATATGACGGAAAGTTAGTTCTATGGGGCGACCTCTAGCTCAACCAGTAAGCATGTTCGCCCCACGTTGGCTGAGTCAGCGGCCCGGGTTTGAATCTGACCTGCGGCCCTTTTCTGTGTGTCATCCCCCATCTCTCTCCCACCTTTCCTGTCTCTCCACTGTCACTCTGAAATAAGGGAAAAAAAGCCCCCAAAATAATCTTAAAAAAAGAAAGTTAGTTTTATAAGTCTTACCTACTGCACCTTTAAGTAAAAGTATGCATCATAAGAAGCTGGACTTGTAGGCCGTTATATTGTTGTGTAGTTAAATTTATAATAACACATCATATTTTATAAACTACATGTGTTAGGTGTGCAAAAATCTTCATTTGTAAAATAACTAAAGCTGTCAGATTAATGTAGTGGAGTAAAAAGTACATTATTTCTCTCTGAAATGTAGTGGATTAGAAGTAGAACGTGGAGAGAAAAAAAAAGACTCAAGTAAAGTATGAGTACCTCAAATATAGTACTTAAGTACAGTACTTGAGTAAATGTACTTAGTTACATTCCACCACTGTGTCCACCATAATCATTCTTTTTTATAATACTTTGCAATTACAAAAACTGTAAAAAGTTTTAGCCTATTGCGATATCATTTACACAATACAGCTGAAACCGAGATGTATTCAGCAATGCAGTGAGACTCCTGCAGAGCTGTGGATGACAGAAGCCAGGCAGAGTTGATCTCTCCATCACCTCTTCTCCACTTCCACCTCCTCTTCCTCATCAAGAGGTCACACTACATGCTGTGGAGGAAACAGTATACTCAAAATCTCTCTATTACTTCTGTTACTTCTTGCCCCATATATCTGCTGCACTCATACCGTGGTAAAGTGCAAAGCAGTGTACGCAGTGACGATCACAACGCCAATGACAAAAGAAACAATCCCCAGGTGGAGAGCTTTCCGACCCAGCCGCTTGGAGCCTTCATAATCCTCTTCGTCATAGCTCTTTTGGGCCTGTTGGATGAATGAAAGGGAAATGGACGGGCGTGTACTGTGACGAATGAACACCTTCTGTGTCAATAAGGAGCAATAAGCCCTATAGTAACATGTAACACATGATCTAGGCATGTGTCTTGAATCTGTGCTGAACATTTAGGGAGGAAATGACTCCCTGCCTCGCTTTGCATCTAAATTTCTCTCCCTGCACCTGCCTTTCTCGTAATCCCTAATTCATATTTGTGTTGATGCCAATGTCCCTAGCAATGAGAAACAGTGGATTGCTGTGCCAATGCTTTATCTTGTTACTCACAGCTACAGAGATGCAACAGCTGCTGTTGGCACGTTGACTCAATAAAACTCTGCCTCCCCTCAGACAGCTCAAAGACTTGACACAGACCTAAATGTGTTTACTCCTCCTATCTAACGCTTAAACTTCATGGCAAATGAGGAATGTTTACCAGATATTTTCCTCTCATTGAAACGCAGATGGGGTACATTCATTGTGTGGAATATTACATTATAGTTATAAACATGGTTTGACACTTGGATAGTCCATAAACTGGAAGTATACTTGATCTGAGCACACATCAAAGTATTTGTTAATTAAGTGGAAGGGCAACTCAGAGAAGTGTAGCGGCTATTTCTGTATCTTATCAGATTAAAAAAAGTACAACTAGAAGTGATTTGTAGCATTGCATAACATGTTTACTGCTTGATAAATATACAGACAAGCCACACATGGCAATTTTTTTGTACACTTACACCCTATTTTGTTTACATATTTGTATTTTTCACTGCTACTCAGTGTAACTAGTGTTACTTAGAGGGCTGGTATCTTTATAAGCCTTTTCATGGCTTCTAACCTGTATTAGCCTACCTTGTATCAAGCCTTGTTGTTTTTCCATGTGTGAATAAAATAAAATAAACTAATTAGGTGTTAATGTACTATATATCCACACCTGACATGCATTAACCATCATCAGATACTGTCCGTGGTGTTTTTTTCCCCAATCATTGGTATTCTCTGCTCTAATCTTACGTATCCATATGACGTGATGCTGAATTATCTTTATGCACTGGCTCTAGATAACTAAACCTCATTAAAACATCACTTAAAAGTATGATTATGCTGTAACCATTCATACATAGCCAAAGCATGTTCAGAAACTGAGCATTGTGTAACTCACCAGCACAGAGAAAACCAGCGCCACAATATTGATGGGCCATGCAGGAAAGAAACAGGTGAACATGGTGAGACAGAGATAGTTCCTCAGAGGGGGAATCTCCTGAGCCTCCCCGTATTTCAGGTGGTCGGCGCTCCCAACCAGCGAGGACTTGGTGTTCATGACCGGCTACCGTCCAACCCCACCCCCCCACCACCTGCCCACCCAGACAGTCAAAGCAGAGAGGCGAGGCACAGGGCTGAGACACTGGGAGAGAGGAGGTGGAGGCGAGGGAGGGGAGGCAGTGGAGCAGTGATGATGGAAGAGAGAAATCAGCCAGCAGAGAGAGAGATGACAGGGACTCAGAGGCAGGCTGCTGCTGAGAGGTCTGAGCACACTCGAGACTCAGGCCAGACTGAGAGTCAATGCTGCTCTTACTTAGAAACAGTGACAGGAAGAGGAAGGGTAACGAAATTAGAAGACGGAAAGACAATATGTATTAATGAATTTAGTACACAGTTAGTATTTGTCACAAATAAGTAGTATTTTAATTGAACATGCAATTCAGGCTACACATTTCTGTTGATTTAATACAAAATGTGTGATAATTTAGTACAACTTTAGTACAATTAGAGAATAATGGAATAACACCCCCGTTGTTCTCTTTACAGCAGAGATCTTCAACAGGGGGTCCCTCAGAGTCACTGCAGGGGGCCCCCCAAATTATTGTACATTTTTGGAAAGTTTTTTCCAAAAATGTAAATGTCTTAATTCCAACAATTAGGAAATATAAATATGGTAGCCACCCACAGACACAGTTCATCGTAGAATTCATTGGGCCACATGTATGTGTAACATTAAAAGATGATTTATAAAATCATTTTAAATATAGCTTAGTATTCTACGCAAAAAAAGGTATGCATAAAGGCTTTAGGCTGCCCTAAACGTTATTGTAGGCCCAATTTAAAACTTTAGTGGGTAACTTTTTGATATTAATGAACGTCCGTTACATTCAAGCCATTGCCAAATGAGTTGCTACAAAGCTAATTAAGACAATCAGATCCACACAACTCTCTCTTTATTTCTTAGCATGGCTATGTTCAGAAGATTGTGTTATCCGGCGACTTTCCCGCACAGAAGCTTGAGTGAAGTTGAATTACCTCTTCTGAAGGGTCCATCATGTTTTTTTGATTCCTCCGTGTCCTCCTTGGCTCCTAGCATGGCTACTGCGTAGAGGAGGGGGTGGGGGGTGCGCAATCACGGAAGGCTTGTATCATGTGGATGCGCCAACAGTTTTGTTGTCATTACTTAGAATCCCTCATGGGGGCGACAGAAACTATGCACTATAGCTTTAATCAGTATTAGTAAAGCCAATATGCAGCTACACTTTTTTCTTATCTGGTCTAATGTGTTTATGACAACCTTTTGAACAGTATAGGCCTAAAATCCTCCAGCATTGTAGCAACGCAGCGTTCATGTTGTAGCCATTCATTATTGTATTGGTACTGTATTATTGTAATCATGTGTAATTAATTTCTGTTCATGCACCTGTACATTGTTGTTGGTTATGATACAGGAGACTCATGAAAGAAATGGGGTATGGAGGGAAAGGTTACTGGCCAACAGGCATCAGACTGGGGCCTGGAATTTCAATTTTAAATTGAAAATGCAATTTTTATACATTTGAGTGCCTTTTTTATGTGTGTGACATGTAAGTTATGGTTCTAATAGTTGTAATAATGTTATGTTTACTTTATTGGGCAATAAAGACAGTTTTTTGTTAACAAAGAAAGTGTTTCTGAACATCAATGACATTCAAAACAGTGATAACTGAAACAGATATACAACACACCAGGCAGTGTGTATAAAAATATTTATTGCAAACTGACCGAAGTATGTATGATGACGTAACCAAGTTGTGTCTAATTTCATAGGGGTATGTTTTCACCCCTACCCCTTACCACTCGGTTTCGAGGGACAAGGGCTAGGTAAGACGAAGGGGTAGGGGTAAGGGGAAGGGGTAAGACAGAGAAATGAGATTCAGCCTTTTATGCAACTTCATTTTATACAATATGTAGTAAGGGGTCCCTGATCCATCTTTCTTTAAGTTAAGGTCCTTGGCTTAAAAAAACATTAAAGACCCCTGCTTTACAGTGAAGGTTATACAATTATACAAAACAGCAAACAAATCATGCAGCTGTTGAGCTTTCTGTATGTGTGACATTAAAATGTGTGAAAGCCTCTCGCCTTGTATAGAGATCCTACTGTAACCAAGTTGTGAAGAGGACCACACAGCACCATCTACTGCAAATGGAATCCTAAAATAAAAACCAATAACCTTCATAACTTTGTGAAAAAAAAAAGTAGCTTTACAAATGTGAAAACGTATTCTTACTTTTTTGGCCTAAATTGCATTTATTTCTGTTCGTCTCTCATTAAGAGCAAAAAAAAAAAAAAAGGTCAAACAGTACGCATAAATGGAATGTTTTAAAATAATTTATTAGGAATTTTAAAAAGTTTTTTTTTTTTCCTCAAAGGAATAAACATGACAGGAAAAAGAAAAATCAGAAAATGTTACAGTGTTGACAAGATTGTTATTTTACAGTGAAAACAGCATTAAAGTATGAACTACCATGGTAGCCCGCAGCAGTGTGAGCGAGTGTATCAAAATGTAAAACCTGGTACATTGTAGATCCAGAGTGCTTTGTTCTTAAGCTAACGTTCGAAGGAAAACACAATTATCGTGATCGGCCAGTGCAACGTCCTAGTAGCTCTGAACATTATTGTTTTGGTCTAAAAAATAGCTGTCACATTGCTACAGTCTGTGACCTCCAGTGGATACGCAGTGATGGATTTGGGGTGGGGTGGGGTGGGGTGGGGGTGGGGGGGTGTTAAACAAGAGTTAATAAGACCCCCCCCCCCCCCCCCCCCCACCCTTTCCTGTTGGAAAAGCCACCTTTCTAAAAAAAAAAAAAAAAAAGGTTCAACCATCCACACTTTGACATAGATGTTAATGTAATAATAAAAAAGTTGGATTAAAAATTCACATTTGCAACTGAGGTACCATCCCCCCCCCCCCTCCCCTCATATGTGTTATAAAACCATATGACACGCTCATGCAAACATCGACGCAACCTGCAGTCATAACAGCGTTAACGGTGCATGACTGCTCCTGCATACTACTCCTTCATTTTCCTTCACAAACAATCGTCACATATTGAAAATCACAGTTAAAACAACAATATGACAAAGTAAGAAAACAGTATGTTTTTTTTTTTTTTTTTTCCTTTTCTTCCTCTCCTGATAGAGGAGCATTTTCACACCCATGAATCCCCCAAAAGGTAAAGTGTTGTTCCAGCCTCAGCCTCTCTCCTACGCAACGCAAAGCGTTTCAACTCATCTTTTTTTAAATGCAGTAACAGAATCAAAATGACACGTCCTTTATAAAAATGCCTGGAGAGGAATACAGCATGTACATACTGAAATGTTCTCGACCTCCATGTGAAACTATGATACGTAACAGTCAAAACTTTCCAACACATACGGATTGATGAAAGAAGCAATCGTATTATTTCTCCAAAAGCCTCCCACCTCCCGCACACAAACATCAGCTGAGCCCCGCCGCCCCCCCCCCAGAAACCAGTCATATTTACAATATTTTACAAAATTGTACAGCTCACGTAGGCCTATTATGTAACTGTGACTAATGCCCCCTTGTCGTCAGACCATTATTAGTGTTACGAGTCTTTGTTAAAAACCTACCAAGATATACACTTTGTGACACATTTTCAAGAAATAGTATTAATCACAAATGGTTTGTTAAAATTCTGTATGAACTAGTGACATATACAGTTTTCCAGTAATAGCTCCTGACCTTTCAAAACAAGCTTCACCTGGAGATTTTTCTCCTCTTCTCTCAGAGAGATCAGCTTCAGAGATCAATAAAACACAGCCAAAACAGATAAAGAAACAACGCAGCCGTCACAAAAAAAAACAAAAAACAAAAAAACAGGAAGTTGAAATGACAGAAGAAACAAAAACACTAAAAATACAACATCATCTGTATGTGTTGCTATTACATGTAGTGATAAACTTTTTCGCTCCTTTTCTTTTCTTTTTCTTTTTTACTCAGGAGGTGGAGTTAAGGGAGGCGTCAGTAGGGTGGGCTGGGTTCAGGTTGACACCAGGATAGGGGGGTGGGGTTCAGTTGCCACAGCCGGAGAGGTGGTCTGGACAGAGACAGGCCAGATCAGCTCCGAAGCAGCTTCAACTCCTTCCAGCTCGCAGTCTACAGCTCTGCACTGGCACACACACACACACACACCTAGGTTACTCACAGCTGAGTCCCAATCAAACAGTCAACAATATGTTAGCTTTAAAACAAGATGGCGACTTACTCTCTCAGTGATAGCCGTTAGTGAAGGCCGTGGCGATCAAAGGGCCCTGTGGGAGAAAGCACACAGGTTCCAAGTTCACCATTTGTTTTCAGACTTTTCGACTAAAAAAGAAAAAATCTCTGAATTCACTGATTATTTCCTTTCTTTCATGTTGACGTTGCTAATCGGGGGAGTGAGCCGCTGCTGTGTTTTGTTGAGAAGAATGGGCCTCATTCACCAATATCTTCCTAAGTTTTCTCTTAAATATGTCCTTAAGAAAGTCCCTAAGAAAAGTCTACGTCCGATTCCTGACGTGTTCTCAAACAGCAGAATTGTTTGCAGGTGTGTTCTTAGAATCAGTCCCTCCAGAAAAACCTGATTATGCGATCGCATAATTCAATGCATGATCAGCCAAAGTCCGCATGTACATTTTTTTCAAATACGCCGCACTTTCGCCGCATAAATTGCCGATTTCCGCGCAAAATATGCGGGGCTTGCATGATTTCATAATCCCCGCATTTTCGTTGCAAAAGTCACATATATCTTAGCAGAAAGTTGAAAAATGTCACGTTTACTTCACACAACAGCAGCCATTTTCCCCTGTTGCCATGGGAACGTTATGAAGTGATGCAATTACGCGACGTGAACATTATCGAAAAGCTGCAAACCCCGCAATAAAGTCATGATGAAACCGCAGTTTTTGCAAGTTCCTGCAATTTCATCACATAAAATTGCATAAATATCCCGCATATTCCATCGCGTTTTTTTAAGAAAACGTGCCGCATAATCAAGGATTTTTGCCCGCAACAATCACACAAAAAACTCTACATTTTTCTGGAAAGGACTGTAGAATGATGAATCCCAATGTCTTCGTAATTTGAAAGCTCGTGCCTGTTGCTCCTATTTAAGTCAAACCGGTTATATCACGACATGATTTTGAAATTTTAATCCATGCTTTTATCACCGCTCATTTAGATTATTGCAATGCACT
Organism: Zingel zingel; assembly: GCA_023566125.1. Taxonomy (NCBI): domain Eukaryota; kingdom Metazoa; phylum Chordata; class Actinopteri; order Perciformes; family Percidae; genus Zingel; species Zingel zingel. The sequence continues at coordinate 43,334,993 of CM042314.1, forward strand.
TTACACCGGTATTAGCAAATCAAATATGGCACGATTACAGCTAGTTCAAAATGCAGCTGCTCATCTTTTAACTGGAACTCGAACATTTGACCATATTACACCCATCCTCCAATCCCTCCACTGGCTCCCTGTGCACTTTCGCACTGATTTTAAAATTCTTTTGTTTTTAAATGTCTGCATGGCCTGGCCCCCCAGTACCTGTCTAATTTGCTCGTGCCCTACATCCCCTCTCGTTCGCTCCGGTCGGCTGACCAGGCACTACTGGTCGTCCCCAAGACCAAACGTAAATCCAGAGGTGACCGTGCATTTGCCGTGGCAGCTCCGAGACTCTGGAATGAGCTGCCTTTGCACATCAGACTGACTGAGTCCCTTCCTGTTTTTAAATCTCGTCTTAAAACTCATTTATTTTCTTTGGCTTTTAACTCAGTTTGAGGGTTGACTTTGAGTTTTGTATTATTGCATTTCTTTTAAGGTTTTGTTATTTCATGTTGTGCCTCTGTTGTATGTTATTGTTTATGTATAGACTGTGTTCAGCACTTTGGTCAACAGTGTTGTTTTTAAGGTGCTTTATAAATAAAGTTGGATTGGGTTGAATTTAGCACAGGTAAACGCCCCGTTAATTCCCACAAAAGGGCTTGAGATGGCAGGGCTGTGTGCACACTTGGAGAAATGTTGAAAAAGACGCGGCAAAGACTGTGGAGGCCTCAACTCCAAAAGAAAGACAAACTTGAGTAATTCTGAAGTGGAGGCACTGCTGCAAGAAGATGGCGAAAAACGAGACATCATATTTAGTAGCGTCAGCAGTGCATACTAAGCAGCAAATTAAAGCGATGCATGGAATGCAATTACCATAGACCGTTAACAGTCTACGGCGTTTACTACAAGCAGTGAACGCTGTATCCGGAGAAGGACGCAGAACCGATGAAGTAGAAAAGAAATGGTTTGATCTGAAATCTGAGGCAAAACTATTTATTTCAAAACACAAAAGATACTCTTTGTGTATAAACAGTGTGATCAATCACTTATTATTGGATGGCAGGGTTCCCCGTTAACATAATTGATGTAAATTGAAGGCAAAGCAAGGCAAGTTTATTTATATAGGCCTAGCGCAATTCATACACAATGGCAATTCAAAGTGCTTTACAAATGAGCAGTAGTGTGTATTTATTAAAACAAACATAATAATGAAAATAATTAGTTACAAAATTGAGAGAAATGTAAAATTTTAAATTAGATCGGACGAAAACGGTATAACTACTTATTTTTGGCAACCATGTCAGCTCTCAATTGTGTGTAAGAGTGCTCGAGTGTGCATAGATTCTGTTCTTACCTAAGAACAAATCAAATAAAAATTAAAAAACACTGGTGAATGCCAGAATCTTTGTGAGAACTGCATAAGTGGGGTTACACACATTTGAACACATTTGTTCTTAAGAACTTTTGGCCCAAAGACTGCACACATCCTCATGAGTCGTGATGGCTCACAGCTGAGAAACACAACCATATAAATAAGGGATTTTTCTATCCACTAGCAAATTTTGAAACCAAAATATCATAAAAACAGGTCCTGTGGTGGAAAATGTATTGCTAAAGATGAGCAGAGCGGTGTATGGAAACAGATTTCTTTTGAATAAATGATGGCATTGCTGGACCTGCCTTTGGCTTTTATTTAATGCAGAGTGAATTCAACATTAGTATCAATACCAGCAACTTCACAGCAACGCTTGTGTTGGAGAGTTTAGTTAGTCTCTTTCTTGCAGAGAGTTAGATGAAAAGATACTTTGGGCAGAGCCAGGCTAGTGGTTTTCCCCTTTTGCCAGTCTTTATGCTAAGCTAAGCAGCTAGCTTTATATTTAATGGTCAGACAAAAGAGTGGTTTCAATCTTCTTGTCTAACTCTCGGGCAAGAAAGCAAACATGCGGATTTCCCAAAATGTTGCACTACTGCTTTAAAAAATCCTCTGCTGCCGCTCTGCTCCATCTACGTCACAAGTGTAGTTGGAGAAAACAATTCTAGAAAGAAGCTTAGATATGACATTAAAAGGGAAGCAAAGACAACATGGCGTGATAGGCCAGAGTAACATACCCCATACACTCCAGACCTTACCCCCAGACTGTGGCTGAATCCAGTGCTTGGGGCGGGGCTTGCAGCGCTGAGGTAACTGCTGACAGCCGACTCCTGAGCGGCTGTCCCATAAAGGTCCGCCATCGGGCCCGGGCTGCTCGTACCTAAGAACCCAGCTGTGCGAGACTGGTTGGAGCCTGAAAGTCAAATAAAAACATCAATTTTCAGATTTTCTTTATTAAAGATCATATGTATCCCCCTGTTTTAAAGTGTCTATAATTCATATTTTTATAACAAGAATGGCTCCCAATGACCACATGTAGTGTGAGAGGTGTCACTCGTAGTGAACAAGCCAGACTCTGCAGTTCAACTCTGTGGAGCATTTCAAACTGTACAGCTCTTCTACTTTTAAAACAGATAGATTTATTTCTATTTTATATTATGTCTCTTGACTTTTCCACTATCTATTGGTATGCACCAAATCACCGGGACAAATTCCTGTGGTGGGTCCCCTTAATTTCACATTAAGCATTGCAATGATCAGAAAGAATAAGGCCGTTTCAATGTCCATACCTCTAACTACTGCTGCTGCCGCCGCTGCTGCTGCCATTGGTCCATATGCTGTCAGAGGAATGGCTAAATAGACAGAAAGGCAAAGATCCAGGTTAAATGTCTTGTTGTGAAAACACATAGCAACTAACTAATGACATTACTTAAAAAAGTCTCACTCCAGTGACCCCAGGAACTTTCTGATCATTTCAAACAAGCCTTGAGAAGACAAGGACGTAGAAGTAAAAACTGTTGATGATGATCATATAAAACGAAGAAAGAGGGCTTGGTGAGGTCACTGCAGGGAGCCTTTGCAGTGAAACCTTCCTCATTACTGTCAGCAATCCTGCATTCAGATAGAGACCCGGGGAGGACTGACAAACACAAACATGCAAACCAAAGAGTGTAGCAGACTGACAACATGCTGCTTGTAAAGCCCAGAGGAGGGACTGACTGACCTGTGAGCTCAGGGGGGTGGGGTGAAGTCAGAAGGGGAGTCCTCTCTAAGTGGAACTCTAAAACAGAAACATCAGAGTGCTGTTGAGACACACACCACCAACGCCAGCGAGGAGAACGAACACACACACGCACACACACACACTCTCACAGCGGCAGGAATTATAGGATGGAAGAATCCTTATAGTCAATAAAGTGGTGTTAAAATCAGTTTTCAGTCAAGGTCATGGCAAAAGCAAGAAATACAGCAAATGTTACAATTATTGCATACAAACTGTATGTAGAACATCTCATTTTGGAAGTAAGTCCCATAATAGCACACACACACACACGCACGCACGCACGCACGCACGAACACACACACACGCACACATTAAGCAGATGCAAATCCACTCTCTGATATTTACAAGCAGCTTACACTCACAGTGTTTCACGTGCTTCTATGGAAACATGTTTGTATTTGTGACAGTGTGTCTACTGTTAGGTCAACACACAACTACGCTGGTTAAAGTGTGTGTATCCGTTCGGAAGAGCAGTGACACCAAAACCATCCTTTTTTTCCCACGATAAATCATTCAACACAGGGCTATACAACGTGTTTGCCTGCTGCTCAGGGAATGAGTACACATTGATCTATGCTGCAACTATTTAGGTGGATTGCTGTGATATGTGAACATCCCTGGTAGCTTACAAGAATGTGTTTTTCTAACGTCATAGTTTGTGTAAAATCCCTCAGCAAACAGGATTGTTTAAGTGACTGCAAGTCATTTAAATTAGAGGTGTGCTAGTTTTCAGGTTCATACTTGTATTTTGGGTTTCTACTAGAACATGTTTACATGCTTTAATGTTCAAAAAACACTATTTTTCTCATACTGTCTGTCTGAAACACTCTGTTTTAGGGCCTGTCTCTTTAAACCCCCCCCCCCCTTCTTGAAAAGCCCAGTCTGCTCTAATCGGCTTGTGAGAAAAATATGGCGCACCTTTGCAAAGATAGTTCTCAACCCGTGGGTGGAGACACTCAGATGGGGGCCGGTGTATTCCAATAAGCTTGCATGTGAGATAGGAAGGGGAGCCAAATCTGAATGGCTTGTTGAATCCCATGTTTTCTGCTCTAGGCAACCCTCAAAAAACCTGACTGGGTTGTCTAATTTCACAGTTTGTGGGTCGGTAGGCACTCCAGATACCCAAATGTATGTCCACAGGCACTGAAAAAGTGAGTTTTTGTTTTTATGTCCCCTTTAAGGTTATTAGACTACAAACAGCACAACTTTCCTTCCCTTCTATCCCTAAGTGTTGTGTATGTTTGAGTGTGTATACGCTACGATGGGCACAGGGATGATTTTAGTGTCTGTGCTTTCATTGCATGACAGATGACTACTGAGCCAAACTCTGAAGAAGTTTACTTTTATGTCTCACCCATTACTATGCAACTACAATGGTGAACACTTGAATACTTGCACCTGCTAACTAAAATATGGTCGTGTATCTATTTCTCAGTTAAAGTGACAGAAACATGTCAGAGTGTATCAGGAGCAGAAAGTGTGCTGTGATTACCAGGGAACTGGTAGGTATATCCAGGAGTGATGCCAGCATAGCTCCGACTGGTGTAGGTGGCTGTCTGGAAGCCTGGGTAACCTGTGGAAACAAAATCACTGTTAACATCTGGATCACTGCAAACACCAAGAACGGCCGTTATGCACAACATGAGTAACAGGTGTACAGATGTGCTGCCCCCTAACAGTGACGCCTGGTACAGTCTGTGACATGCAGGTGGGTGATATTCTACACCTGTGGTCTGGATTTCTTTACAAGGACAGGAATGAACAGCGCACTGGCTTTGTCTTCTGTTTCACTCTCAGCAGGGAACATTACACAGAGATTGTCTTTGTATACAACACACTGACACCTGGAGAACTGACCTCAGAACAACTTTCAGACGGATAACAATAATAACTATGACGAGCACCACAAGATACCACAACTAATTTCATATTTTCGTATTCTTTGTGTAAGTGTGGTGGCATGTGCCCTCATGTGCACTGTCTGATCCAAGCACTGAAATACTGAAGAGAAAGGTGCTGTTCTCAGACTGAACAGTAGGTGGTAGCAGTGGTGTGGCAAGTTCAGCTTCAGATGCACAAACAGGTCCCGACTACTGGGAGTACAATACAGATCTGTTTACAAATTGGCCCTACTGTAATGGATAATGTTTAAGTCGATGAGGAGATCAGAATTGTTAGAGCCAAAGTACACACATTTTACACCTGAAGTTCAACTGACTTGTCACGAGGAGTACTTGTCAGTTTGAGGTCAAAATAAACAGTTGTAAAATAGCCCCGACTATGTCATAGCGACGTCATCAGGGTTATCTCTGCTTAGGCTCGAGACGAAGAATTTTTTTACAGAAATCCTGTGTTACATGCTGCATTCACGTGGTGTCGGAATAATCGAAAACATTAGCTCACGAATTGGAAAATGTGCGTGAACGCCCCAAGTTCAAGTCGGAACAATAACTTTTGGTTATTTGGAAATTTTGGTACACAACTTGCTGAGTTGGCGTATTACGCAGAAACATGGCGGACAAAAGTAAATATTGGGTTGATGGTAAGAAACTTTTTTATTAATTCATGTATTGCATATCAATCTCGCTCACACGTAATTTGTAATATGGTATTACGTTGTAACCATTAGATGCTGCCCAAGTAGAGTGACCTAGAGTAGTTAGAAAAGTTATAACTTATTTTTTTTAGCATCGACCCTGACAACAAGTCAGGAAAGCAATATTTCAGTGGTTTTAGGGAAGGTAACGTTACAGGTTCAGCAACCAAGTCTCTAATATAAAGCTTCAAACTGGAAATAAATAGTGGAAACAGCTGTCAACATGTTGTTTTCACAGGACGACTTAAATCTCATGAACACACATGAAGACCGACTTAACAACTCGAGAAATGGAATCCGACGAGCATGTGAATGCACCAAGGGGTTGCATTGTGGGAAATGTAGGAAGTTGGAACCAGTGTTTTCGGAGCTTGACCCCCCCTAACCAGAGACCAAGTCAGGATATCGTCTGCCTCGGATGCTTCTTTTTTTTTTTTTATCTGTCACTAAACTAAATGGAATATGACATTTTAACTTATAATAACCATATATGATTCCTCGCTCCAACTACAAAACCAAAGGTGATTGTGCCTTTGCCATTTTAGCTCCAACCCTCTGGAATCTTCTCCCTCTGTCTGTTAGGTCTGCTGAATCTCTTGACTGTTTCAAGCGTCTTTTAAAAACCCACCTTCATAATTTAGCCTTTGTCTAAAGTGCTGCACCCCAATTATGCTGTATTATAAATTGAATTTGTATTTTGTAACTCATGTTTCTTTTTATTTATTTATTCATATGTATTGTGCATGTGTCTGAAGCACTTTGTAATTGCGTGTTTGTAAAAGTGCTATATAAAATAAAGTGTTACTTACTTACTTACATTATGAAACTAGAATGTAATGTACAACTGGAATGTCACTGTCTAGTTTGAATATGTTTAGCTGCAAGTAAGGCTTTTTTTTCTCCACGCCACTTCTAAAGTCTGAGGTCTAGATAATCAAGGCTGCATGGTGGAGAGTTGGAAGCTGAGTCAAGCAGCCCAGTTAAGCGGTCAGCTTTCTCCCCATGAGGCCCGACCTTTAAAACAGCTGCCGACTCAGTGCTGGAATACTTATTGTCATGTTTATGTATGCAGACACATCCTTCCTGTTCTGATCAATACCACCTTACCTAGCATACCAATGCCCAGCATGAAGGCGTCCATCCCATAGGGCATCACGCGAGAGCGCCCCCTGGCTGAGCCTGTGGGGGACATCACCTCCTTGGGCTGAGCTTTCTTACACTCCACCTGTTTCCAGACAAAAGACAAATCAGTACATTTAGTTTCTACGTGACATGGTGACATTATGAGTGGTGTCTGACAAATCAAGCTGCTCACCATTTTGTTGTTGATCTCGTGGAAGTGGATCTCGCAGACTTTCTCCACCACATCCTCGTTCTCAAACGTCACAAAGCCAAACCCTGGAGAGAGGACAAGGCAAGTTTATGACGAAGTTTAAGAACATTTCACACAGTAATGGTGGGTTTAGACAGTAGGCCTTTCTGTGCAGCAGTACAGCTAATAGTCTCCAGTAATCAGTTCTGTAATAGCCGCTTAACACATTTGCCCCCACCCCCCCTTCCCCTTCTTTCAATGCTGCCATTCTGCACTCATCCTTTCTTCCCTCCCTTCCTGGCCAGAAGGCCCGGGCAAAGCTGGTAGGCTGTCATAATCGATCAGTCCCAGGGTGGGGAGGAGGTGCTTAAGGAGGCTTTACCCTGATCCAGATTAACGGACTGGCTAATTAGACTAGCTACGTTCGTCTCCTCCAGCTCAGCCCACAGGAAGGAGGCCCGTGGGGGGTGGAGGGGGATCAATAGATACCCTGGAAGGACTGGAGGAAGAGTAGTAAATTGACGAAGAGAAGGACAGATGTAAGGAAGGACCGGACAGGAAGTTGGTTCACTCTGTCTCACCTCTGTGCCTGTTGGTGGTCTTGTCAAACATGAGCATGGCATCGTCGACCTGGGGGGAGACAAACAACACCATTTTTTTAGACGTCTCTCTCTCTTGCCACGCGGCATATTGCCTGACCTCAGCCCTTCTCAAGTTCTGCAGGGAAGCTCAGCAACAGATGGACAGAAAGGAGGGGGAAGAGGGAAGGAGGGAGGGAGAGGACTGGGGACGGGCGACAGGTTACAAAGAGTAGCCGAGGGGGCAAAGACAGGAAAATATGAAGAAATACTGTACAGCAAGCCCTGCTGCTGTACTAACAGACATAATGGGTGGCATGAAAAGTTGAAAGTCGTATTTGCTGCTAAACTGCCCCGGTCACAATCCTTCTCATAGAGAGCCCATAATCCGCCGCCTTTCTCCCCTCCAAAGTTTGACATTCCCATGGCAACTGTAACAAAAAGTCCATATAAAAAGAGCCGAGCCAACATCAAATATGCTTTATGAATAGTGGGAGAGTGCCAGTGAGACAAAGAGGGCAGCAAAGGGAGAAACACTGACACAAAAAAAAAAAAAACCAGAAAGGTGAATCCTGTGGGCAGGTGGACTCGATGAGAGGGGAGGGCTGATAGCGAGAGGAAAAGCGACAGGTGGAGATATGGTAAAAAGAGAGCACAGAGAGTCCTGTAAGAGAGGGGAAGGAAGAAAAAAAAAGATTGGGTCAGAGTGGAAAGGGAGGAGAAAGAAGAGACAAAAGGAGAGGGAGAACAAAGAGGCCTGGAGGCTTTGTTTGTTGGCACAGTCAGCCATAATTCCTCCTCCTCTTCTCCCTTTGACCTCTCCC
>CM042314.1:44678433-44890933 GCA_023566125.1 Zingel zingel
CTTACTATATGACTCTAGAGTCGCTACCAAAGCTAATCGCCGTCACTCTCTCACTTCTTCCTCGCTCTATCACCTACTCCCCCCCCCCCCCTCCCCCCCCCCCCCCCCCCCCCCCACTCACACACACACACACACACACACATGCCGGCTCGACGCACACACCAGCGCACAAGTATAAACATCAGGCCACTTACGTTATTTGCACTACAAAGAGTGTATATATTTGTTATTTTTGGTATAGTGCTTAACCAGTATAATTTAATTTTGCCCAGTTATGGCCTGTTGAAGTGTTGTGTTATTTGTATCGATCCACTATATAAACATAATATCTACATACATGGCATTTGATTGGAGGTTAGTCTCAATTTGTCCCACAGCAACATTAAAATAGTTTAGATTTGTGTACATTGTTTCTGTTAATAATGTATTGTATTAAGTGTCCATGTCATTATAATATTCAATTTTATCATAAATAATTGAACAATGCACATGCATTTTAAGTTCCATTAAAGAGGTGGAGGTGGGGTCACATTTGAGCATTTAAAAATGTACTTGAAAGTAACGCAATAGTTACTTTCTGAAGTAACTAGTTACTTTCATAATTTGTAACTGAATAACTAATTTAGTTACTTTTTGGAAGAAGTAACTAGTAACTGTAACTAATTACTTTTTAAAAGTAACTTGCCCAACACTGACCAGGAACCAGTGGCATACCGAATGAGAGTACATTTGGTTGGAGCTGTATCATCCCCAAGTTGTGCCAATTATGCCCTGAGGAGAACTGCAGAGGACAATGCATCTGATTTTCCTCCTGAAGTGATCAGCACAGTCAACCATAACTTTTATGTGAAGTCCACAGCTTCTGAGGGAGATGCAATTCATATTGTAAAGGACTTGACTGCACTTTGTGACAAAGGTGGATTTAGTCTTCAGAAATGGGTGACTAACAGACGTTCTGTGCTGATGTCAATTCCAAGTGACATCTAAGCAACAGGGATGAAAGAGTTGGATTTGGACACGGACCAGCTACCTATAGAAAGAGCACTTGGACTGCAATGGTGTGCTGAATCTGATACATTTGGGTTCAGGGCTTTGTTGCAGGTATGGCCTCAGACCAGGAGAGGTATTTTGTGAGTGGTAAGCTCACTGTATGATCCTTTAGGATTTTTGGCCCCATTTATCATGCCAGCCAAGTTAATGTCGCAGGAGCTCTGCAGGAGAAACCTGTAGTGGGATGAACAAATCCCCCCTTTCTTCTCCAAACAATGGTCTAATTGGCTGAGTGACCTCCAAAGAATAAGTGGATTCAAGGTGGATCGTTGCATTAAACCCCAGAACTTCAGTACATCTGTAACAGCACAAATTCGTAATTTTTCTAGTTGGTTATGGTACGGTGGCTTACCTGAGACTGGAAGGTGGTAATAATTAGGGATGTCCCGAACAGGTTTTTTTGCCGTCGAGTCCGAGTCCGAGTCATTTGATTTTGAGTATCTACCGATACCGAGTCCCGATCCGATACTTCTATAATATATAAAAAAAGAATAAAGAAGAGCGAAAAAACAGATCCAGGATGTTCTTTATTTTTTATTTAATTTACCTTATTTTAACATTCAACAACTCTGTTAACAAACAGAGCACTTCTGTGAGGTAGCTTGAACAATCAAGTAATAACAAATTCTTCACTTTTGGACTTTAGTGCAACAGTAAATATAAAAAAAGTCTAAACCTCAACTTAAAATACCTGGCAGGCATGTAAACAGATAAAAAATAAAAGTGCCACAGTGTTTGCAAAGACAGTAATGTGCTTTTAGGAACTGCACTCCTAACTCTTACTGTCCGCAGACATACTCGCGCTTTCCACTTCAAGCTGCTTCCGTGTTCTACTTTACCGGCATTTAACCAATAGCGTCTCTGCAACAAAGTGATGTCATGCCGCAAGCGTTGCTGTTTCTGTGTGGAGTCAAAAGGGTCTAACTCTGTGTCACCGCATAACTATAGATGTGTTAAAAATCCGATCACGTGATCGGATCTGGACATCCCTAGTAATAATGGACATGTTTCATTTCTTGTGGGAAAAGCCAGAATTACGCCTCTAAAGCCAATCACCATTCCTCGGCTGGAGCTGACAGCAGCAGTTCTCGCTGTTCGAATGGATCGAATTATTCACAGATGCAGTGTCAGCTAGAGAAGTCAAGGTTTTGGACTGAAAGCACAACTGTCCTCAAGTACATTAGCAACGAAACTAAACACTTCCAAAGTCTCTGTTATTAGAGAAGCCACAGATGTTGACCAGTGGAAGTATGTGGGCTCCAAGGTTAATCCAGCAGACGAAGCATCTCGTGGATTGAGAGCTGAAGAATTTCTTACATGTGGAAAATGGATAAAAGGCCCAGATTTTATCTATTTGCCAGAGAAGGAGTGGCCTATATCTGACATGGATCTAATTTTGATTTCAGATGATAACCCAGAGGTAAAAAGAGAAGCATCAGTGAATGCCATTGTCAAAAACTCAGAAGATCCCACAGATCATCTCATCAATTACTTCTCATCTTTAAGGAAACTTAAAACATCTGTTGCCTGGTTCCTCAAACTTACATTTTTTGCTTTTGAGCCAAAAGAGACAATAACTTAAGAAGAATGGAATCAAGAATACAGGAGTTAAAGGTTGTGTTGAACAGAAACTTCAGAGCTTCAAAGCAACACTCAAAGTAAAAGGCTTGACTTTGGAAAATTGTGATGAAGCAGAGAAGGCAATAATTCGTTTTTCCCAGAAAGTTCAAGAGTGAAATTGCCTCATTAAACCATGGCTCAGGTAATGTCTCCAAGGACAATCCACTGTACAAGCTTGATCCTTGACTGGAGGATGGCATTCTCAGAGTTGGTGGTCGCTTACAAAGGTCAGCACTACCAGCAGAAACCACGCATCCTGTTATCCTTTCAAAGGACCTGCATGTTTCCCAGCTGATTTTACATCATATCCATCAACAGCTAGGACACGCTGGTAGAAACCCAATGTTGGACAGACTTCGACAGAGATATTGGATAATTAATGCCAACTCTGCTGCAAGGAAGACAATTACAGAATGCATTGTGTGTAAACGTTACAGAGGAAAACTTGGAGAGCAAAATATGGCAGACTTACCTGAGGAGAGAGTTATGCCAGACAAGGCTCCTTTCACAGACGTGGGAGTTGATTAATTTGGCCCCCTTGTGGTTAAAAAGAGGCAGAAGCCTTCCAAAAATGTGGTCTGACCTGTCGTGCAGTACACCTGGAAGTGGCACTCTCCCTTGATACTGACTCCTGCATTAATGCTGTGCGGAGATTCATTTGTAGAAGAGGTCCTGTGTCAAGTTCAAGGTCTGATAATGGCACAATTTTTTTTGGAGCGAACAAAGAGTTGAAGCAAAGTCTTGCTGCTTTGAATAATATGATAATCCAGGGTGCCTTGATTCAAGATGGAATTAAGTGGAGCTTTAACACACCAGCAGCCTCACATCAAGGTGGCATTTGGGAGCGCCTGATTCACTCAATAAGAAGCATACTTACCTCTGTTCTTGGACTGCAGACGTTGTTTTGCGAGGTGGAGGCAATACTGAACGATAGACCCATCACAAATGTTTCTGATGACCTCGAGGCCCTCATCTTCAAAATCTTCCGATTTTGTGCCCAGAGCCAGTGGTCATGATAATCCGTCCATGCCGACACTGTTACCACTCACTCTCCTTGCTTGACCACTCTCACTGATGTCACTCACTCAACACACCTCCCATTTTCACTCTAACTTAAAGCTACTCTCGTAACCCAAGGGTTAAAAATAAAGAGTGATAAAATGCATGTACAGCATGCAAAGAATTCCTTCCTCCTGTGATTTTATTAATGACCTCATCGGCGACTATTCAACCTCAACTTGACTTGACTTTCATCACATCAGTGTCGACTTAAAAAAATCTGAAGTTATACAACCCCTCCATACCAGCTGGGAACGCTTTAGTTCCTTGGCAGTGCAGCTTTTTTCCAGCTGAGAACGGAGACGCTTGGGTTTTGTCAGGGACGTTGTTAGGCCTATTTTAGGGGGGTTGAAGCTATCCCAAAATGTTCCTAAGCCCCCCCAAATAATAAGAAAGATAATAATTAGATTTTTTTTTTTCTTACGAGCGGCCGCTTGTATGTGTACTGAAGAGAGAGAGCGCCAGGCAGCATTAAAACAAAGCAGGAAATGGGAGAAATAAAATGTTTTCGCCGATTTATCACTCAAAATGCAACCGTAGCAAGTATCTCACTATCATTAACGTTATCCAAATTCATAATTAGAAACAACAAATAATATATCCAGCTACAAAAAAGCCGGAAAGTCGAAAGTTAGACAGCAGTACAAAGAGTCAATGGCTATGAAGATGATACACCGTCTTGTCCCTTCTCATTGGTTTAAACTGGCAGCTTTCAGAATGCTGCAGACCGCTGTGTTGCAAGGAGCTGCAGGAGTTATCTTGTCTGGTCGCAAATCTTTGGTCTGGACTTGCTACCGCACACACAGTGAGTGATACAGAGTGAAAGTGTAAGTTGTTAATGACTTTTGCTTGCTTCACTTTAGCTACATTTACTTGAGGTAACGATAAAGGAATATTTTAGTTGGCTATAGAAAACATTAGTCTAGCTAGTGTAAACGAGTGAAATACAAGAAATAGCTTGCCTAGTAAGGTATCCGAAGCTCTCTATTCTTTACCATTAATATAGCCTGCTTTCTCTATAGTATTAAAACAATATCAGTCCCTAAATATCATAGTGTCACTGTTAATGCTAGTGTACCAGTATATCCTTCAATTCATTGAACAAATGGATACTGGAAGATATTTTAGGAGAGAGAGAGAGCCTAAACTAAATTATTTCATGATATTTATTATATATGCTTGATTCTGACCAACTTAACTTTCTGCATTCCTTTGCTGTAATAAATTAAACAAGTATGTAGATGTTGCCTAAATGTAGACTAGGCTATATATGAGCATACATACATACATACATACTATAACTTTTATTCATCTCGCCATCAGGTTATTAAATTCAGACATACTTTAAATCCTTGTCAACCATATTGCAACGAGCTAGTTCAGCGCATCATGCCTGACTGGAGTAGTGTGTTTTTCTTTAGGAGTGGGAAGGGCAGACAGCATGTTGCCCGTTTCGTCATTTGGGCTGCCTTGTTGAGTGCAACGGCACTGAGAACATTATATTTCACACAATTTAGGCTCTTTTTTAAAAATGAAATAGGATTAGTCCAACGAATCTTTCGGTTTGTAATGCACACCTAACTGAAAGCCTCGTACTGAACGGTTCAATACGAATACGTGTATCGTTACGCCCCTAGTAATTAAATAGTCTTATTTTGACCTGCAAATTATCTAATAGAGAGAGGAATTAGGTATGGTATTACTTTACCACACATTTACACGGGCAGATAGATAGCGGTTAAGTCTTAGCCTAAAGAAGAACTCAGCAGGAGCACAGTCTGGCCTAAGTAAACCCCCCCATGCAGCTTTGATGTATCTAAAAGCTAACTTTAGAGTTTGTAAGTAAGATTTTGCAAGGGAAAGTTTTGCATAGCCTCAGGGCTAAGCCCCTCCCCTGTCTTTCAATCCTAGAATCCTCCCCATAGAAAGCTTACGCATACTTAGGGAGTAAGGTGTTGCAGCGTTAGCCTAGACCGGTGGGGGAAGGTGTGTAGCCACAATCGTCGAACACAGCCTCCCTATGCGGTTATAGTTCTAGACTACCGGGGTACCTCCTTTGACACACTGAGCTCCTCTCTCCTCTCTCTTTCCATCTGTGTGTATTCATGTTCCAGAAATGCTTGTTACTAACCTAGCTCCGGGGAGCTTCCCTGGAGTCCGTATGTTCTTTGTCCCCCCAGCACCATCATCTTGGATCATGATGGCACCTACCTCATGGTGGCAGCTGTCACCGTGGTCCTGCCCTACGCCCTGCTGTGCCCCATTACACCCTGCAATGCCCGGCGTCGACTTGCTATGTCCGGCCAACGCCCTGCCACGCCCTGTTACGCCCTGCTGTGCTCTATGACATCATGAACTATTACAACTACTCTAGTCATTATCTTTATTGTGACTTTTTTATTGCCATTGTTCATCAAACCCCAACCGGCATCGTCAGACACCGCCTACCAAGAGCCTGGGTCTGTCTGAGGTTTCTTCCTAAAAAGGAGTTTTTCCTTACCACTGTCGCACTTACACATTCATGCATGCTCTTGGGGGAATCACTGGAATTGTTGGGTCCTTGAAAATTACAGTGTGGTCTAGAACTACACTCTATCTGTAAAGTGTCCTGAGATAATTCCTGTTATGATTTGACACTATAAATAAAATTGAATTGAAAATTGAATTGAATAGTGACGTCCCTGGGTTTTGTCTGTTTGCTATGATACACAATATCCGCATAAGTAAAAACGTTGCACCCTAACCCTAACCCCAGTGCCTGGTGAGGAGCCACTGGCAATTACAGGCGTGGTTGAGGTGTGTAGGACGGCCGCAACTGTTCTTTTAAAACATCAATGTTTATCATGATACCCAGATAGTTCATCCAGTTACCTTTCTTGTATTTTTTGAAAGTGTCTGCCCTTTTCTAAATAGTTTCAAAGGCAGCTTCTTAGATGATTTTGTCCTAACAAATTATCTGGTGCGTCAGGTTGTAAATATGCATTATTCCAGTTGCAGTAATTCAATACACTGGTTGGTAAGTAAGTAAGTAAGTAAAGTTTATTTCTATAGCAGATTTAAAAACAACTCGCGCTGACCAAAGTCCTGTACATAGCGCATTAGCCACAGGGTAATAAAATAAAAATAAAATACACTTACAAATCAGTGGTTTAGGCTAAAACAACATCAAAAGACAAACACTTAATTACAAACATAGCAGAGTAAAAAAAATTTTAAATGTCAGAATAGAAGAGGCATTTGATGTCAGGTGGCAGTCGGTTCCACAGCTGAGAGCCAGCAACAGAAAAGGCTCTGTCACCTTTTCTCCTCCATGTCCGTGAGTAGTATATAGCTGACAGGTTTGCGCGTGCACGTATAGGGTACAGGTTTGCGCGTGCACGTGAGGTCACGTGATGTCGTCACGTGCACACGCGTGCACGTGTCCCCCGAAGCGTTGTGATTGGTCGGGCGCTCGAGCGGCGCGCGCAGCAAGGGAAAAAATAAAAAAATTAAAAAATTAAAAAATAAAAAAATAAAAAAATAAAAAAATTTTTTTTTTTTAAAACGCCTAAAAATAAATGAAACTGATATCGTCCGGTTTGTAGTGCCCCCTGAGGGTGAAGGGAAGTCCGTGAGAACCGTAGCCATAACTGCACAGAGTGTCCTGTCGTTGTATGGTGGAGTTTGTATTGTGTATTCCTTAAAGCGTTAGGGTTAGGCTATGTCTCAACATGTCTGAAAAAGTCATGCCGTCTCTCTAGCGGTCGAACCTGGGATCGCCTCTAGCGTTCGTAATGCCGGGAGTACATCTCGCGGGCCGGCTGTCTGCGTGTGAGTGTGAGGACCTCTGGTGACCGAGGGAGCTGTGGCGTCTAGCAGACGGATCGACCGTGCTCACTCGTTCGTACTGTTTGGGTAGTTTGCTCACTTGTTAACAAACCATTTTTAACTAGTCTGTTAGCTATCTCGCTAGCTTGTTACCACGTTTTTTTTCTCAACCTTCCACATTTTGCTCTTTTTTTAACAAACCATTTTAGCTAGGCTGTTAGCTGGCTTGCCTGTTAGCTAGCTAACTTGTTACTACGTTTTTTCTTGACCTTCCACACCCATACCAGCTGGTGTTCTTTTTTTTGATTTTTTAATTATTCTTGTGAAAGCAAAGATGATTCGTTTTTCAGCAAAGCACATTACATCGTTTTAATAGCACCCCTTTTTGCATGCTAGCTTGTTCACTTTTTTCAACAAACCATTTAAGCTGTGTTGATAGCTACCTTGCTATCACGTTTTTCCTCTAACAAAACCCTCCCGGAATGTACTTTTAATTCTATTTTTGTGAAAGCAAAGAGGAATCGTTTTTTCAGCAACATCTACAATTGGTAAGTACATTTTAAAGCAGATCTTGTGTTTAAGCATGTTGTAAGATATTTAATTTATTCAGCCATTCGTAAATTAAAAAAACGTTGACCTCGTGGTCGTCTGTTACGAAGGGGGGTTTGCTATTGTTGGTTTGTAAAAGCGTCATCCTGGGTGTGTCTTGTAGGTTTAAAACGGGGTGTTTCAAGGTGGGGTGCTCACTTTCGTACCTGCTGTTTTAGCGCGTCTGCTAGCTAACTTTTACCTTGTTTTTCCCAGCCTTCCTCAACAAAAGACCTCTGAAGTGTTTTTCTTTTTTAATTCTTTTTGTTGAAAGAAAAGAGACTTCGTTGTTTTTTGCAGCTATGCCTACAACTGGTGAGTAAATATAAAAAGCGTATCTCGTGTTTAAGCACGCTGTAAGATATTTAATTCATTCAGACATTCGTGTATTAAAACGTTTAAGCGGCATATACTTTATGTAGTTTGCATCATTAGGTGATTCTACCAAAGAGCCAGGACAATGTTGCTACGGTAGCTGTTGATTATCATCCTGAAAGCAATAAGAAAGCTGTAAACAGGTATTTAGTGGTGTATTTATCTCTTTTACTATGTGATTTTTATTACTATTTAATTTATCACGGTGTTTTTAGACTACTAATATATATATATATATATATATATATATATATATATATATATATATATATATATATATATATATATATATATATATTCTCTGTCTGTGTCTAGACACCCCACCCCGGAACAAAGGATCCAGAGTGGAGATAGCTACTCAATAGGACATTCTGTTGAAATCAACAGTGTTAGAGGGCCATGTGCTTCGCTAGGCGTATCTGTGAAAGCAGTTAGGTCTAAGAAGGATCTCTGGTTTAAACATAAGAAGAGTTCTATTGAGGTGGGTTGAAAAAGAAAAACAGTAAAATAGTGTATTGTTTTTTTTTTAAAAAAAAGTCTGTTCTAATAACGTAATGTTGTGTTTCAGGCTAAGAAAATCCCTGAAGGTTTCCCACCGAAAAGATCCCGCTCATCCTTTGTTCAAGGCTCTCCTTCTCTGAGCACTGATGCTGAGGTAAGAAAAACCATTTGTATCTAACAGACTATATTTATATAGTGTTATAAAATATTTTTATAGAATGTATATATTGTTATAAAAAATAAAAAAAGGATTTTTCCTTTGTGTCATCAGCTAAAGGTTGTAGCAGGCTTGTCTTTGCGTATGGCATCTGATGAGGATTTCACACAGTCACCCCCATGGAGCACAAACGGCTGTCTCCATAAGTCTAAGAAGAGATCTAAGAAAATCCCTGAAGGTTTACCACCGAAAAGATCCCGCTCATCCTTTGTTCAAGGCTCTCCTTCTCTGAGCACTGATGCAGAGGTAAGAAAAACCATTTGTATCTAACAGACTATATTTATATAGTGTTATAAAATATTGTTATAGAATGTATATATTGTTAAAATGGATTTTCCTTTGTGACAGCAACTAAAGGCTGTTTCAGACTTGGTGTCTCTACATTTGACACCGAAGGAGAATTTCACACATAGTACCCAGGCGCCAATACGACCACTGGGTGTCTCTATTGAGAGGGGACAAAGGGCCACACCTTTACCAAAAACAACAGTTGAGGTTTGTGTTTTGTTTGAAGTGTGTGTGTGTGTGTGTGTGTGTGTGTGTGTGTGTGTGTGTGTGTGTGTCTTTATTTAACTAAAATATGTTATCATCCCTAGACGATCATATCCGTAGAAGACTTAGAAGGGCGTGAAGACACACACCTATCGGAGCCGTCTCATACAACACACCAGACGAATGGGGGAGCTTCGCCGCCGGTCCCTGAATATGATGTAGGTGTTTTACAGAGTTCTGCTGTACTCCTTGACACCGTTTGTAGAGAGGAATGTGACTATAATGACGAAGACGACTGTATACCAGACACTCCTGTCATACATAGACAAAGACCAACATACAAGCCCTCGTTAACTGTGTCAGATAATTGGTGTAGCATTAGTAATACCCCTGTAACTATTCCTATAAATATACTCGAGGGTGTCGATCCATTCCTGGGTAATCAACCAGAGCGTAGTTATATTACTAACAATCTTTTCGAGCCCTGCTCAACCCAAGGGTTTTCCGACCGTACCACCTTGCTTCAAGGTGAAGAGCTTTTTGAATATTGTGCGAACACGTCATTCCGGCAAACTGTGTCTACAAACCGCTCATGTGCAGATTCTTATGCCAGTCCACAACCGTCCACGAGTACGTTCCGCGCACAGGCGCCGCCCTCAGACAATCCTCAGGAGCGTGGGCAGTCATCAAAACGTCCCAGCCCCCGTGACCGCTCCAGTCCACAACCGTCCACGAGTACGTTCCGTGCACAGGCGCCGCCCTCAGACAATCCTCAGGAGCGTGGGCAGTCATCAAAACGTCCCAGCCCCCGTGACCGCTCCAGTCCACAACCGTCCACGAGTACGTTCCGCGCACAGACGCTGCCCTCAGAAAATCCTCACGGGGGTGTGCAGCATGGGGAGGGTCGTGTTTCTAAGGCGACGTCTGACATAGCATCCCGACAGTTTCCCCTTTTTAATGCTACTGAATTTCGTCAAGATGTCGACCTACGAAATATTGATTTGACAGATATTGGCAGTGTGCCTGAAAGGGTTTATAACACTCTAACAGGTTTAATAGAGAGGGCTTTGGACAATGCTACACAGGACAGTGTTTTAAATGTTGAGTTAAGGGGCCCTGCCGTGAATGTCCCTATTCAAACAATGTTGAACTCGGACGACGGCTACAACACAGATACATTTCTGGAGCAAGTCTCACAAGCTATGCAAAGTAACGATAATTCTCTGACCGATGACGCTTTGGAATTAATTGTGACTATAGCTCGTAATATGTCAGGCGGTAATCCCGGGGGCCGTCGAAAACTAGGAAGCATCGGTTACGATCAAATATTGTCAGTAAAAGGTAATGCTTTATACAATCCCAAGAATAACGATGGTAATGACAATCTCTGCTTTGCTCTCTGTCTGGCACATTATGTAAACAGTAGATTGTCCCCGTGTGAAAAGATAAATTATGCAAAGCAGCTACATAGGGATTTGGATTTTGACGATACGCATATGGTTTCATTCTCTGATGTTGACAGATTTCAGAAACATCTGAAAATGAAAATTGTAATATTCCATCATGTTGGCAGTTGTAAAAAACCACAGATCTTCAAAACACACGACGAGCCACATGTGAAAACAGCATGGTTGTATTTGCATAACGAGCATTACTATCTCATTGTAAATAAGACGTCTTTCTTCGGTGCACCGTACGTTTGCGACGGTTGTTACAAGACCTACAGCACTGCCCTGGAGCACCGGTGTGGTTTTCTTTGTAATGTATGTTACACTGCTTGTACCCCTAATAAAACTATTAAATGTGCAGACTGTAGACGCATATGCAAATCGCAACAGTGTTTTGAAAACCATAAAAAACCCGATGCGAAACACCGTCTCATACCCTGCGAGCGGATCAAATATTGTGAGTCCTGTCACACGACGTACCGGACGGCTAAAAAACCACACGTCTATAGAGTCCCAAAATGCCTACATTGTAGAGAGCCTGTAGTCGGCACAACGCACAAATGCTTTATACAGCCCCTCAAACGCGAAGAAAGTAGTGATAAGTATCTCTTTTACGATTTTGAGACACGTTGTACTGAGGGTCGCCATGAAGCTAATTTTGTGTGCATTATGGATATGAACGGCACCAAAAACTGTTACGAAACCTCCAACTGTGTCGCTTCATTCATTCAGAACTACAGACGGGAGAAATACAAAGGCTATACTTTTATAGCACACAATGCCTCCGGTTTTGACAGTTACATAGTTTTAGAGTATATGGTGAGCCAGAAACTTTGTCCAACTATTACTATGCGGGGTTCTAGGGTGCTTCTGATGTACGATTCTACTTACAAACAACGCTGGATAGACTCATTCAGTTTCATAACAATGCCTCTGTCTAAAACCCCGTCTGCCATGGGATTCTCAGATCTTCTGAAGGGGTTCTTCCCCCACGCCTTCAACACACGTGAGAATGAGAATTATATCGGTCCCCATCCGCCTCCTGCTCTATATGGTTATGATGCCATGACTGACGAGTGTAAGAAAACGTTCACCGAGTGGTACGCCACGGTCTGTGACACACCCTTTGACTTTCGAAAAGAGCTGCGCACCTATTGTGTTAACGATGTGACAGTTTTGCGCAAAGCATGCCAGATATACAGAGAAGCCTTCCATGAGTGCACCGGTCTAGATCCGTTTGCATATACGACAATGGCCTCCTCCTGTATGGGAGTGTTTAAAATTCTGTTCCTACCCAAAGACACAGTTGCTCTGACGTACGAGGGTGCTTACATTAGGCAAAACAAGACGTATTCTGACATTTCAATACAGTGGTTAGAGTATGTTGCAAACAGCGAGGGTATTGACATACAGCACGCTCTGAACAGAGGTGAAAAGTCATTTGGCCCGTTCTTTGTAGATGGCTATTGTGAAGCCACAAACACATGTTATGAATTTAACGGATGCTTCTTTCATGGCTGTGATAAGTGCTACGCACAAGCGGAAATCAACCCTCTCACCAAAAACAAAACACAGGGTGAGCTGCGCATAGAGTTCCATAACAGAGTGACGGCTCTAAAAAATGTGTACGGCCTAACTGTTGTGGTGAAGTGGGAGTGTGATTGGCGACAGGATGTGTGCAATAACCCGGCCGTTAAGGAGTTCATGTTAATGTATGAAAAGCCAGCGCGTCTCAATCCTCGAGAAGCCCTCTTTGGAGGCCGAACGAATGCTATGAAGCTGTACCACAAGGTAGAAAATGGTGAGAAAATTCGCTACTACGATTTCACAAGTTTGTACCCAACTGTTCAGGCCAAAAGAGATTATCCAATAGGCCATCCTCAGATAATACACAAGGATTTTGATGACATAAACACATACTTTGGTATTGTGAAATGCACAGTGGTGCCCCCCAGAGGACTGTACCACCCTGTACTGCCGTATCACTGTAACGGGAAACTGATGTTCCCTCTATGTGCTGTGTGTGCCGTTCAGATGAATCAGACAACCCAGTGTGCGCATAGCGACCAAGAGCGACAGCTGTCTGGGGTGTGGGTGTCGTTTGAATTACAAAAAGCCGTAGCGAAAGGGTATAAGATAGTTGCAATCGACGAGGTTTGGCATTTCCCAGAAAAAACGGACCAGCTTTTTAAAGCCTATGTTAAGACATTTCTTAAACGCAAGCAAGAGGCTTCAGGATATCCCGGGCATATCAAAACGGAAGACGAAAAAAAAAAAATACATAGATGGCTACTATGTACGCGAAGGCATACGTCTGGATCCCGCCAAGATATGTGTTAACAAAGCAGTCAGAAATACCAATAAATCAATTTTGAACAACTTGTGGGGACGCTTTGCTATGCGTAACAATATGACGACTGCTGAACTCATAACAGATCCGTCCCGGTTCACACAGCTCATGTTCAGCGATACTTTTGATGTTCGACAGTTCTCATTTATTTCGCCAGAGGTAGCTATTGTCCAGTGGCGCTACACAGATGGTCAAGTATCCAGAGTAAACAATGTGAATGTTTTTATAGGAGCTATGACCACCGCCTATGCACGCATGGAACTATATGATTTGCTGGATACGCTTCAGGAACGTGTTTTGTACTGTGACACAGACAGCATTGTCTTCACAACCCGAGGCGATGAGTGGATCCCCCCGCTCGGCCCTTACCTTGGTGAATTAACTGATGAACTCAACAGTGCGCAAGTCTGCGGGGCCCCTACAGAGGACTATATAACAGAGTTTGTTTCGGGGGGTCCTAAATGCTATGCTTATAGGACGGCACAAGGCCACACACAGGTTAAATGCAAGGGTGTGACCCTTAATGCCGAAAATGCCAAAGTGGTGACACATGAATCTTTAATTGGTCTTGTTCAAGCATTTGTGACCAATCAGCAGCCTCCTAACCGTCTGACCACAAATGCATTCACAATAAAACGCGACAAAAAACAGTTTCATCTCAAAAACGACACGCTGACGCGGAAAGTACAGGTTGTTTACAACAAGCGACGCGTGTTCCGCGACTATACAACGGTTCCTTATGGCTACTAGTAATAACATCAGGCATGTTGCAGAATTTGATGGCAGGCTACAACACCCTTTCAGCGTCATTATTAGTGGGCCCTCTAATTGCGGGAAAACATGTTTTGTCAAAGACATTATTGAAAACATGGCCTCTGTTATTTCACAAAAAATAGATAACATTGTATACATCTATTCATGCTGGCAGTCAATATACGATCAATTGCTTAAAACGGTGAATATAAATTTTGTGGAAGGACTCCCTGAATCGTTCTGTGATGATGCGCTTCTTCCACCTGCTAAGAATAATCTGTTAGTGATTGATGATTTAATGGATCGAGCCAGTGATAATTTGGAAGTTCAAAAAATTTTTACACAGTATGTCCATCACAGAAATATTAGTTGTATATATCTAGTGCAGAATCTGTTCATTCAAGGTAAAGCGAGTCGTACAATCAGTTTGAACACAAATTATATAATTCTTTTCAAAAATGCTAGAGATCAGCATCAGATAAGCTTACTGGCACGACAAATGTTCCCCGGAAATACTAAATATTTTTTAGAGGCTTTCGACGATGCCACAAGTTCCCCATACGGATATCTGTTGATAGATTATAAAGCCACAACCCCCGATATTTTAAGACTCAGATCCGTGCTGCTATCGCCTCAGCAGGTTGTATACATTCCGAGGAAAAAAAAAGTGTAATAATGTCAAACCGAATGGAACGGAATTTTACAATGTTAGACATGCTACATAAGGCATCACCCAGAGCAAGAGGTGTTATTGTGAGCAATGCCAGTCCAGACTTTATTAATGCGCTTTGTGAAATAGCTTTGAATGTGTTAAGAGGTAACATACCACTGTCTAATATTCAGTACAAGCTGTTAAAGAAGAAGAAGAAAGTGATTAGACTAATAGCTGATAAAAAAATCAAACATTTAAAAAAAAAAAAGACAATCAACCAAACAGGTGGGTTTCTATTGCCTCTACTTGGCGCCGCAATCCCGTTCATAGCAAGTCTTATCAACAGGAATTGAAATGGAACACACTCAGAAAATGTTTCTGGTTCCTCAAAATCAATTAGCGACATTACAGCCGCCTCAAACAACTGACTCCTCAAATGTATCTCTGCGACAGTCTGTACAAAGTGAATTGGATCGAGCCATGAGTGAAATATTGAAACAACCTGACATCAATGTATATGAAAAAGCTAAAAAATATTCAAGTATTCTGCAGCGATACCTAGCCTTGGCGAGACAGGGGGAGCGTGAGAAAAGTGTGATTACATTATCACTGCCTGACGAATCCTCAAAGGATGACGCCTCAATGTCTGAGTCACAAGACGCTATCGCACAAGACGATATGATAAGAGCAGAAGTATTGGCACATATGCCCTCCAGGAATAAACGCAACGCTGAATACATAATCACTTCGTTATCCCGTAATAATAAGATTGCGTGGTCAAACAACGGAGAAATCGTTGTTGAAGATAAGCCTGTGCCAGGTAGTCATCTGTATGATCTACTGAAAAGTGTAACAACGCATAATAATGTTTCAGATCGTTCAAGACCAAAAGGGTGGAACATATTTTTAAAAACGTTAGCCAGCTTAAATGTGCCACTATCCGTAATCCCAAACACGATGGTACGCCGCTCTATTGAGGCATTTAAAACAGGGGAACGGGATGAAACTAATACACAATCGTCAATGTCTGATTTACGTACCCCGCGCATGCGTAGAGAAATAAGAATGGCCCCTTCCTTTATACATAGCACATCGTCTGATTTACGAGCAACTAGTACTCCTAGACCCATTAGTATTACACCCGCCATTACTAAGACTCGTTGGGCCAGTTTTTAATCTATTTTTATATTTTCTATTATTATTACAATAATTTTATATTTTCCTTTTTAACCTATTTTTATTATTTTTCTATTGAGGGGTATTTTCTTTATTCAAGAATGTGACAAAAACAAGAAAAGACAGTGTTGAATGTAACTTGTAACAGTAATGACTGTGATTTACAATAATTGTGTATTTTCCTTTTTTAATCTGTTTTTATTATTATTTTTCGATTGAGGGGGTATTTTCTTTATTCAATGATGCGACTAACAAGAAAAGACAGTGTTGAATGTAACCAGTAACACTAAATGAATGTGTTTACATTTAATTTTATATTTTCCTTTTTAACCTATTTTTATATTTTCTATTGAGGGGTATTTTCTTTATTCAAGAATGTGACAAAACCAAGAAAAGACAGTGTTGAATGTAACCTGTAACAGTAATGACTGTGATTTACAATAATTGTATATTTTCCTTTTTAACCTATTTTTATTATTTTTCTATTGAGGGGTATTTTCTTTATTCAAGAATGTGAAAAGACAGTGTTGAATGTAACCTGTAACATTAAATGAATGTGTTTTTTTATATTAATTTTATCTGATGAATGCATTTTTTCTGTATAGCTCTACAAAGTAATAAAAGGAATAAAACAGTAAGACATTGTAAGATCAATATATTCCACATTCTTTATTGAAAAACATTACACAATACTTTTTTTTATCTGTAGGTAGCGCATGAACATTGTACACATTTAAAATTCTGATCGTGACACACGTATGGATGTATTCTGCTAACAAAATGGGTGACCATCGTGTCGTTGCATACAAGATTAGGACCATACATGTTCAAAACTTTTGAATAAGGAATTTTTTTCTGGATATGCCATAAAAAGAAAACGCAGTGCTGACCACATGTTGTAGAATGATTATTTTGCACTTGGATAGCTGAATGGTACATCTCCACGCAGTTTTTTAAGAGGAAATGGTTGATTTCTTGAGGAAAAAAGCTAGGGGGGTGTCCGAAACTATCAAAAAACAAACCATGCTTGTTCTCTGTAATGTAAATACCGAGCCAATGTTGACCCGGTTTATCGCTAGGGTCGGTATTTACAACTAGCATAGCAGGTAATTTACAAACGACGGTTTTTGGCAGTTGATCACACGGCCTTACTCCTAAGAAATTTGTGTCTCTAGTCGTTCTTTTTCTAAGAACACTAGTGAGTTCTATTGTATTCATCTTTAGTAGTGGTCCAATAGGACTTGCCTTTGGTTAGATATTTCAATTACAGAATCAAAAATGGAATAGCAGATAAGGGTCACCGTACGTGGTAGTGGGTTTCTGAAGCGTGCTTCCAAGCGAACGTTGCCGTTCTTAATCAGCGAGACGTTTCCTGACCCACCACCATCCGGTTCCAAATTGAAACAAAAGAGTGTATATCCAGCCCCGAAATCGGAGCGTGTTATGGACAGTGATCGATCTTTTAAATGACGACCTGTTGATTCCACCAGCTGATAATATTCTCGTACATATTGTCCTCTTTGAAAAAGGGGTTGAAAAGGCCGTGCAGGGTGAGGCTGTCCGTCTGCGTATAGGCCTATAAACTCAGTGTCATAGTGCCCGAAATTAAAAGGGTTACGAGCATATGAGCCTGTGTATGCTTCGTTATCAACAAAAGCCAAGACTACGAATTTTGGTATCTGCCCAATAAATAAATTCTCTTGGCTACAGACCCTCGTACCTGCCGGAATGGAAAATGTTTTTATGGCTACCCTGTCAATAGAATATTTGGCATTAGTATGCTGTAGAGCTCTACTATGAGCTAGTCTCACAGTAGGAGACACTGATATCTTCTTTACAAACAGACTAGCAGACATTATTTTCACTGTGAATTGAACATTTCCTGGGGTCATTAGTACAAAGTCATCTTTTGACCTGATGAATTTTAGCGAGATGTCCAAACCATTTATCAAAAGTTTTTCTTGAAAAAACAAGTCAGCATGTATTGGTGATATTAATTCCACAATACGGCTTTCACCAGTGTATGCACCCCGTTGCTCTAACCCCAAATTATCTCCTGTAATAGATGTCTCCTCCATTTTTCCACCGGTGTCTTTACAGAACAGGCCAGTGCTGAACTGTGTATCCAGTGTTTCTTTTCCATAGTTTAGCAAACATTCAATAATCCCTCTGTACGGATACGTATTTGAAGATTGGCTAATCAACCTATCCCCTAACATTATATCTACTTGGGAAAAAAGACTGCACCCAGGATAGTTTATAAAACCCACATCAGCGGCATTAGCCAGCAATGTGCCGTCAGGATTTGTAATCCTCACACGTGTGTACAGATACAAATCGTTCAGATCTAGATAGTCTTCTCCACTAGCAGATATGAAAAACTCTATAGGACCGCTGTCTGTTAGAGAGGACATGGGCGGTACTTCTAGAAATGTTGATTTTTCGATAGATGACTGTAAATAGGTCCAGTTCTGTCTTCACGCACTCTTCCGACTGATTATGAATGAATGACATGATTAATTTCTTAAAGTTAATCTAAAATATGTCTTTTGTCAGGAACAATGATCGTCGGTTCGGAGCTCTGCGCCTACGGACAGATGTCTTCTTTTTGAGGACCCTTCGTTTTTTGCGTGTGTTTTTATGTTTTTTTTTCACACCCTGGTTACGCCCACATCCTGAAGGGCTTCTTTTTAATGCTTTGCGCCTGTACACCATGAGACCTTTTCCCTGCTGCCTGGATGCTACGGCATTCCTGACATTAGACACAACATCTCCTATAATACCTGTGGCGGCTGTTTTCAGGTGAGGTTTGGCTAGATTAAAACCCTTTTTTAAAAGAGGGACAGCCATTCGAAATAGGGTTCGGAACACGCCCCCTAAACCAGACCCGTATTGCGTGGGGGTTCCTATGAAACCGGGCAGGTCTCCACCGGCTTGGTTCATATAGTAGGACATATACCTTCCATCATCAGCTGTGTACGCTTTCCGCATCATTTTTTAATGTTGTTTCACAGGTCTAAAATGTAGTTTGACAATTACTTTTCCGTATGAGAAAGGTATGTGCTGGTTCTGGTCGTCTCGTAGATCTATTTGAATGTCTGTAATAGCGGAGCGTGACAACGATGTGTAGTGAGGGTTGTCGTAACTCAGAGTGGGCATACGTTTGACCTCGTCGGAGATATTTATACATCGCAGCAGTGGTACATGACTATCGCCGACTAGCTGGTAGTCCACAATGTCACTATAAATAAATATATTATAACGGCCGCCGTGAATGTCGGCAGGGTGCGGGGCTATACATTTTAAATGGGGTCCAACGTGGATTTCGAACACAGTGTCTGGAATGAACCCTAGAATTTCGGCCAGACGTCCCTTAAACACAATATGCCATCCGTCTCCTCCTGTGAAAAATATCTTATTAGTGATATGGTTGTGACTCATCGTTATGTGTGCAAGGATTGGGTTGGACGCACATTTCATATTATATTCTTTAACAAGGCTGTCGACCGTGTTATAAGAGCCAACTGTTAGCCTCAGCTTATTGAGCAGTTTCGTTTTTGTGTCGAAGAATTCAATCTTGGCATCGCTCTCACTGAAACTATTCCAGACCCGGGGATATTGTATTTCGATAAGGCCGACTTCATACGCCTGATGTAATATGAGCGGTTTTGCTAGTTTTGTTCTGAACTGCCAAATCTTATTATTTGGATACACTGCGGACGATGCATTACTAGGCAGCGTAACAAAAAACCCGTTCTTATTCATAGCTCCGTCACCTTTCGCTAACAAATCACAATGACTAGTTTTAAGAGCATGTCCGGCTCTATTATCTTACATCAATTATGTCTTTTTCAGAGACCCATGAATTGAATTTCTCGGGCCATCCTAACCATTTCACAAGTACTAGATTTTTACGACCCGTTTTCTTTCTATCCAGCACTTTCTCAATTTTAAACACTTTGTTTTTGTCTATAATTACAGCCTGTAACTCTGCTTCGTAAAAAGTCCCTGTCAAGGTCTCTCCGCTATTGTCTTTTAGTATATAAACGGGAGGAGTCCTGCCTATACGTTTTGATATTGTAAAAAACTCATCTGTAAAGGATTGTTCGTAACCTTTGCGAAACACACCTCTGTGCTTTGATATCCTAACGGTGTCGCCCGTCTGAAATTTAAACAGTACCATTCCCTGCGGTTTCAGTTTGTACAGAGTGTTAAAGACTGTTTTCTCATTGTCTTTACACACAGCGGTTGGAGCCATTTTTATTGAACTATGGTATGCAGAGTTGTAAGCAGTGACCATGTCTTGTACCACATCAATATAGCGACGTGAGTTAACAGCCGTTAAGTATCTCCACATTCTGGTTTTGAAAGTCCGGTTGAAACGCTCAACAACACTTGCTTTTGTTTCGTTCGTTGTGGAAAAATGGTGAATTTTATATAGAGTCATCAATTTTTGAAAAACCTTATTATAAAACTCTTTTCCGGCATCTGTTTGAAGTTTCAGAGGTACGCGTCCTTGTTCCAATATTTCTTTAAAGGCACTTGTGACAACGGGACCCGTTTTGTTTTTAAGACATAGTACCCATGCATATTTAGAAAACACATCAATGCATGTCAATAAATATTGCACATTATCGTTTTCCGTAGAATATTCCGTCATATCGACCAAATCAACCTGAAATTGTTTATCGATACCGTTAACAATCACCCTGTTTCTGGGGAAATGTTTCAAGACAGGTGCATGTAGAGTGTACGCATCCTGCCGCAAGAGAAACTTTTTAACAGCGGGGATCGATGGAGACAACCCAGTACATTCTTTGACGGAATCACGAAGTTTGTGTACACCTCCTAGAGCCCCTGGGTGGGCAGGATCGTAGTATATTTTTTGCATAACCTTCTCCATGATTCGTTAAAACACAAGTGATCACGATAGTGTTATGTCATCCTTTTTTTTATTTCACAAAACAACCAAACGCATTCATACATACGAAAGTCATGAAGACAGCGAAACCGCTTCTATCATAGATAGCATCTTGACTAATACGGATACATTGCTTTTACTGATTATGAATATATGTAGTTTTTGCAAATCCTGTAAGACGTCGGTATAGTGTTTTTCTTTCACATACAAACTCACTGTATCTACAAGCATTGTATACATAGTAAGCAGGTGATAAACTTTTAACATCTTAAAATCGTGTGTAATGTTAGCTATGACGTCACAAAATGTTTCCACTATACTCTCTCGTGTCATTAACATTGATAACAACATCTGTAACAGATCCTCCCAAGGATGCGCTATGTTGTCTTCTTACAAGCACCATCAATTTTTCTAACCTACACACATCTGTACGATCTACAGCATCACTCTTACATTGGTATTTTGTAACATCATTCACGTTATTAGCAATGGCTTGATCTAAAATATCAGATATACGTGATATGTGATATCGCTCACTGATATGATTATACATCACGCATAAACAATTCCCCATATTTTCACCCTGTTAGTTCTTTCTACCATATAAATCCCTCCAATAGTCACTAATCTCTCTAATTTCGGCTATTTTAACCACATCATCACCTATCATAGAGTCATACATAGCACTGATTTTAGTCGTGACATCTTCAACCGTTTTCAACTCGTGCAAAACTGTTTCTGATACTCCGAGGATTCTACCCTCACCGGCCTTGAGATGTTTAAAGGACAGAAAACGCTGCACAACTCCGATGAATTTATCAGTCAATAGTCTTTTCATAATCTGTTCAAAGTGGACAGCGTAGAAGTGTTCTGGTAGCCCTTCTATACAGTCATGCTGTTTCTGGCTCGGATGATTGATCTGACAGCCATAACACCGCTCCTCCAAATACTGGTAAAGAACAATGTTAAGAAGATGTAGAGACGCTGTTTTAACGCTATCTATAAACAACGATGACACCACGCCGTCCGGCTGATCATGCGTCACAGTGTCCGAACAAGCCCCGACATCATCCTGTTGTAATACAGCATACGTTGAGGGGGTAGATGGATATGCATGTGTTTGACGCGGCGGGGAGCATATCAATAGAGAGGGAGGCAGAGGAGGGGTCATAGGCGGCGGTGCCAGGAAGTGTTCCGGGCTTAGAGTGGGGGTTGTTGATGATGATGATGATGAAAGGGATTGAGGAGAGCCGAAGACCGTCAGGGGGTCAAATAACACAGGGGTGTTAGGTGTCTTTCTGCCGGACGAATGACACATCTCTAGATCCTCTGGGAAGAAAAAAAGCACACATTACAATCACAGTAGCAAACAAAATAATATAAAAGCATTTTAACTATTTTTGCCAAATAATTAGCACCTACAAATTAGACCCACCATTTTGTTAGTCTTTGTGTCTGACGATTTTAGGTCTATAGAGGGTCTTGGGGAGGGGCTGAGACTGTTGATCATCGTCCTCAAATATCAATCTTTTTCTTATGTTCTCATAAGAATTCCTTATTTTGTCTCTTCTGATGACATAGTCAATGGTATCAAACTGTGTCTTCAATATCTCCCAGTCACACCATTGTATAAAGAACCCGTTTTTAAACCATTTCTCATATTCTTCGTTAGATACAGGGTAGGGCTTTAACTTCCATTCTTCACGTCCTCTGGCTGCAACTAACTTCTCCCTTTCGGAGCATACGCGAAGGAAGATAAAATCCTCTGCGGTTCTGGTGAAGCGGTCTGCTTCAACACGATAGATACCGGCCCCATTGCAGGTGTCCCATTGAGACACATACACTAGCTCAGGAAAGCCAGGATTGTCAAGATCGGGGCAGACAACCCTACGAAAAAGACTCCAGTCTTTCACCGCCATTGTGCAGGCTGTTTTAGCATTGCTAGATAAATCGGCCACAACACTAGTATACACAGCTAATGTCACATATCCGGAACTGTAGCTAATTGAATAACAGTAACCATTGTCCCCCGCATATTCCATATCAGGTGTACACGACTCTGACATGCTTGACGTAAAGATATCGGGTCGGAATCTCTTTTTTCTGGGGGCCTGGCTCAGACCGAATGTTGCTCCAGTATTAGTCTCACCTCCTCCCCATAACTCTTTACGGGGTGCACGGATCATCTTCAACGTACTGGGTCTCAATTCAAATGCACTGGGAGCGTGTGTATCAACCGTACCTTCTTCTTCAACCGTTGATCCAACTTGATATTCAAATCGTTGTGTAGACATGGCTGTAAGATGTTTTTTTTTTCCTCTTGCTTTCTCCCAGGAGTTAAAAAGAAATATACACCGCTGGTCTGCTTGAGATGATCGAAGGCACAACACGAACTGGCTAGCTAGCTAACTAAAAACAGTAGGTAAAAAGAGGCGAGACAGGTCGAGACATAGCCCTTTATACTCCTCCATAACCCTCCCCTATAACAGCATCACCGTCATAGGGGGCACATGACTTTTTCAGACATGTTGAGACATAGCCTAACCCTAACGCTTTTAGGAATACACAATACAAACTCCACCATACAACGACAGGACACTCTGCCCTACAAGACACACCCAGGATGACGCTTTTACAAACCAACAATAGCAAACCCCCCCTTCGTAACAGACGACCACGAGGTCAACGTTTCTTTAATTTACGAATGGCTGAATAAATTAAATATCTTACAACATGCTTAAACATAAGATCTGCTTTAAAATGTACTTACCAATTGTAGATGTTGCTGAAAAAACGATTCCTCTTTGCTTTCACAAAAATAGAATTAAAAGTACATTCCGGGAGGGCTTTGTTAGAGGAAAAACGTGATAGCAAGGTAGCTATCAACACAGCTTAAATGGTTTGTTGAAAAAAGTGAACAAGCTAGCATGCAAAAAGGGGTGCTATTAAAACGATGTAATGTGCTTTGCTGAAAAACGAATCATCTTTGCTTTCACAAGAATAATTAAAAAATCAAAAAAAAGAACACCAGCTGGTATGGGTGTGGAAGGTCAAGAAAAAACGTAGTAACAAGTTAGCTAGCTAACAGACAAGCCAGCTAACAGCCTAGCTAAAATGGTTTGTTAAAAAAAGAGCAAAATGTGGAAGGTTGAGAAAAAAAACGTGGTAACAAGCTAGCGAGATAGCTAACAGACTAGTTAAAAATGGTTTGTTAACAAGTGAGCAAACTACCCAAACAGTACGAACGAGTGAGCACGGTCGATCCGTCTGCTAGACGCCACAGCTCCCTCGGTCACCAGAGGTCCTCACACTCACACGCAGACAGCCGGCCCGCGAGATGTACTCCCGGCATTACGAACGCTAGAGGCGATCCCAGGTTCGACCGCTAGAGAGACGGCATGACTTTTTCAGACATGTTGAGACATAGCCTAACCCTAACGCTTTAAGGAATACACAATACAAACTCCACCATACAACGACAGGACACTCTGTGCAGTTATGGCTACGGTTCTCACGGACTTCCCTTCACCCTCAGGGGGCACTACAAACCGGACGATATCAGTTTCATTTATTTTTAGGCGTTTTAAAAAAAATATATTTTTTTATTTTTTTATGTTTTTATTTTTTTATTTTTTCCCTTGCTGCGCGCGCCGCTCGAGCGCCCGACCAATCACAACGCTTCGGGGGACACGTGCACGCGTGTGCACGTGACGACATCACGTGACCTCACGTGCACGCGCAAACCTGTACCCTATACGTGCACGCGCAAACCTGTCAGCTATATACTACTTCCGTGGGACATGGAGGAGACCTTGGCTGGAGGATCTGAGGGACCTGGGAGCTGCATGGGGATGAATTATATCCGCTATGTAGCTGGGGGCCAGGGCGTGAAGAGCTTTAAAAACCATCAACAGTATTTTAAATTGTATCCTAGACTGGACTGGAAGCCAGTGCAAGGAGGCTAGGACAGATGTGTTCACGCTTTTTTGTGTTTGTGAGTAGCCCAGCTGCTGCATTTTGAACCATCTGAAACCGTGCCACCAGAGTCAGAGGGAGACCAAGGTAGATTGAGTTATACAGTGAGGAAAATAAGTATTTGAACACCCTGCTATTTTGCAAGTTCTCCCACTTGGAAATCATGGAGGGGACTGAAATTGTCATTGTAGGTGCATGTCCACTGTGAGAGACATAATCTAAAAAAAAAAATCCAGAAATCACAATGTATGATTTTTTAACTATTTATTTGTATGATACAGCTGCAAATAAGTATTTGAACACCTGTCTATCAGCTAGAATTCTGACCCTCAAAGACCTGTTAGTCTGCCTTTAAAATGTCCACCTCCACTCCATTTATTATCCTAATTTAGATGCACCTGTTTGAGGTCGTTAGCTGAATAAAGACACCTGTCCACCCCATACAATCAGTAAGAATCCAACTACTAACATGGCCAAGACCAAAGAGCTGTCCAAAGACACTAGAGACAAAATTGTACACCTCCACAAGGCTGGAAAGGGCTACGGGGAAATTGCCAAGCAGCTTGGTGAAAAAAGGTCCACTGTTGGAGCAATCATTAGAAAATGGAAGAAGCTAAACATGACTGTCAATCTCCCTCGGACTGGGGCTCCATGCAAGATCTCACCTCGTGGGGTCTCAATGATCCTAAGAAAGGTGAGAAATCAGCCCAGGACTACACGGGAAGAGCTGGTCAATGACCTGAAAAGAGCTGGGACCACCGTTTCCAAGGTTACTGTTGGTAATACACTAAGACGTCATGGTTTGAAATTATGCATGGCACGGAAGGTTCCCCTGCTTAAACCAGCACATGTCAAGGCCCGTCTTAAGTTTGCCAATGACCATTTGGATGATCCAGAGGAGTCATGGGAGAAAGTCATGTGGTCAGATGAGACCAAAATAGAACTTTTTGGTCATAATTCCACTAACCGTGTTTGGAGGAAGAAGAATGATGAGTACCATCCCAAGAACACCATCCCTACTGTGAAGCATGGGGGTGATAGCATCATGCTTTGGGGGTGTTTTTCTGCACATGGGACAGGGCGACTGCACTGTATTAAGGAGAGGATGACCAGGGCCATGTATTGCGAGATTTTGGGGAACAACCTCCTTGCCTCAGTTAGAGCATTGAAGATGGGTCGAGGCTGGGTCTTCCAACATGACAATGACCCGAAGCACACAGCCAGGATAACCAAGGAGTGGCTCTGTAAGAAGCATATCAAGGTTCTGGCGTGGCCTAGCCAGTCTCCAGACCTAAACCCAATAGAGAATCTTTGGAGGGAGCTCAAACTCCGTGTTTCTCAGCGACAGCCCAGAAACCTGACTGATCTAGAGAAGATCTGTGTGGAGGAGTGGGCCAAACTCCCTCCTGCAGTGTGTGCAAACCTGGTGAAAAACTACAGGAAACGTTTGACCTCTGTAATTGCAAACAAAGGCTACTGTACCAAATATTAACATTGATTTTCTCAGGTGTTCAAATACTTATTTGCAGCTGTATCATACAAATAAATAGTTAAAAAATCATACATTGTGATTTCTGGATTTTTTTTTTTAGATTATGTCTCTCACAGTGGACATGCACCTACGAGGACAATTTCAGACCCCTCCATGATTTCCAAGTGGGAGAACCTGCAAAATAACAGGGTGTTCAAATACTTATTTTCCTCACTGTAATAGTCTAGGCGGGAGGTTATGAAGGCATGGATGACTTTTTCCAGATCACTGTATGACAGAACAGACTTGAGTTTGCAAATTATTCTTAATTGGTAAAAACTGGTCATTACAACAGATGATATTTGTTTCTCCAGGTTAAGATGGGAGTCTAAAATAACACCCAAGTTACGTGCATGGGATTTAACATAGGGGGCAAGGGGACCAAGGTCGGCAGGGATGGAAATTTTGGATTTTGAAGGGCCAAAGACAATAACTTCAGTTTTGTTATCATTTAACTGAAGAAAATTCTTAGCCATCCAGATTTTAATTGCTTTCAAACTGTCTAAAAGAGGCCGGATGGAGTTGCTGGATTTAAGTGGGATGTACAGTTGGGAGTCATCTGCATAGAAATGGAATGAGATATTACATTTTCTGATGATGTTACCTAGGGGGAGCATGTAAAGGCAGAAGAGTACTGGACCCAGAATGGATCCCTGAGGGACACCATAAGACACAGTGGTAGGGGATGAAGAGTACTGGTCTCTGTGGTCTCAGAAAAAAGATGCTTGGTTGAAGAGAAGTTAAAATTTCCTTTCATTTTGTGGTGTTGTTAAAGAAACTGTAACCTCCGGGCATGTTGTCTGAACAGAGGAAAGCGAGGCCCGAGCCATTTTAAGTGGACAGCTCCTCGGAGCGAACGAGCTCATTAATTCAATAAGCGCAACTTCTTTTTTTACACGCAGTTGAGGCTACTGCTGCAGTCCCCTGGGGACCAAGCAAGCATAGCTGCGGACTCTTGCTAGGTTAACTAGTTAACAAAAATGTGAAATAATAAACGCCATAAGTCTAACTTTAATGCTAGCTAGCTAAAGTTATTCAAGTGTCTCCCCCATAGACTAGTTAGGGCTAAATGACAGCATTCAGACAGTTACTGTTACACAACGTAATCTTCATTATCTGCTCTACTTACCACTGTCTTGCTTTCTTTTCTCATCATCCTTCTTTTTTCTCTTCCCTTTTTCACTCCCAGAAGGATAATTTATCTTCCTTTTCATTTGACTTAAATCAATTCAAAAGTTTGGTTATCGTGCTTCTAGAGAATGACATGGGGCCCCCTCTGGGAGATTTCTGAGATGTCATTGCAAAAAGTAATTTGTTTGTTTAAGGGGGAGGGGGGTGCGGTCACTGTGGTTGCCACATTTTGAGCCATTGCTGTGAAGTAAAGTTTGTTAGCCCTTGGGGGCCCTCTCACGGCCGGGGGCCCCAAGCAGTTGCCCGGTTTGCCTATTGACAAGCAGTGGCTCTGAATACCGTGAATGAATTCTTGGCGTTGCACAATGATAGTGAAATTTCAATTCATCAGATCGTTAGGGGCCCCCCTGGAGCGTCAGGGCCCATGCCGTAATCTGTCTTTGGGTCTCAGAGTGAGAGTAAATTCGCGTATGAGTGCGGCTGAAAACCTAGGGAAAAGAGATAGCAAAGATAGCGAAGACATTGTAAATTGAGTTAACAGTTAACAATAAAACAATAAGCTTCTTAGCACATGGTGGCTTCATCTATTGTCAATACTGCCTGTTAAGTGAATGTTGTTACCCCCGAAAAAAAAGTCTCCCTGTGAATCCCGAACATAGTCTACCAACTTTACGCAGACCTGTCCCAGTAATTATGTTGGACGCTGTGTCGCGCATTTCCATGATAAAAATTAGTCAATCAAAAGTTTTCCGTAACAGTCAGTGCAAAGTCTATTGGCTGCCCTCATTGGCAACCAATGTATTGGGTTTATGCCTAGTTATGTGTGCACACAATTTAAATGGTTATTAAAGTGTTGTGCTACTCATACCTTCTGCGTTTGGCGGCGTGTGATAAGCCACTGATACGATGCTTGACAGCCTATAGCATTAACACCATAGTCCCTGCGTGTCTTTATCCCAACAGATGACTGCAAACATCCTCCAGCGTAACAGAAATCCGGGTGATCCAGCTGTTTCCTGGGATCGCTGGCTGATGTCGTTTGAGGATTATTTGCTGGCTTTGGGACACTCGGACCTAGCGGAGGCAAGGAAGTGCCTCAGGCAGGAGGGACAGTAAATCTTCGCCATGCTCACCCTATCGGTTAAGTACATCATTGAAGGCTCACTTCAGCTCCAGAAGAAACCATTTTGAGTTTCGTCAGAGGACCCAAAAGCCAGGTGAGACCGTTGCCCACTATGTATCAGCATTACGTGAGCTGGCTAGACTTTGTGATTTTGGGACTTTGGAGGATGGACTTATAGTTGACCAGTTAATTGAGAAAACATCATGTAACCAACTGAGGGAGAGACTTTTACTCCACGACACTAGCAGATGCTTTAGTAATCGGAAAGCAGTTAGAAACGGCCCTAATGATGGCACGCAAGTTCGGCCGCGCTGTGCACGAGCCTGTGACATCATCTCTACCGTCAGTTCAGCACACAGAGACTGCTGATGCGACTGACAGGGTGGGTGACAGTTTGGATGTACAGAGAGTAGACAGGGGGCCCAAGGAGAGTGGGCACTAGCTGTAGCAATTGTGGCTCTCCTAAACATGCAACCAGAGATCAGTCATGCCCTGCCCAGGGAAAACGGTGTCGTAATTGCAACAAGTTGAACCATTTTGCACGCTGCTGTCGCTCCTCTCCTACTTGCCATGATACTGCTGCTGTACAGACCTCACAGCCTTCGTTC
Source organism: Zingel zingel (assembly GCA_023566125.1). Lineage (NCBI taxonomy): Eukaryota > Metazoa > Chordata > Actinopteri > Perciformes > Percidae > Zingel > Zingel zingel. The sequence goes on from CM042314.1 coordinate 44,707,811, forward strand.
AAGCTCTGCACACTGGGGCTAAAGTGTCAAGCTAAAGTGTCAATCCTGAACAAATGCACATATGACCGCTTCTTCAGTCACGTGCCTCTGGAAGTAGCGGCTGAACCCCATCTCCACTCTGGGTGTGGCCCGCCTCCCCGTCAGATATGATCAACAATGCGCAGGCCACCAAGTTCTGTATCACCTGGAAGGGAGCTAACATTATGGGCCTAGACTTGTTCCTTGCCCTGAGTTTTACTGTGAGTGATACTAGGGGCCTGCATGTCCTGCAGGTCGCCGGCTCCTGGCCTGACCTCTACCCACAACTGTTCAACGGGCTGGGCCACATGACTGTATTTGTACACCAGCGTACTGTTGACCTGTCAGTCCACCCTGTTATCCAGTCCCTGCGGCGCATTCCCCTGGCTCTCCGTGATGCGGTGGAGGCCGAGCTGCATCACCTGGTGGAGATGGACGTCATAGAGCCTGTTGACGCCTCGCCGTGGGTGTCTAACCTGGAGATAGCCAAGAGAAGGGGGGGAGGACTGCGACTCTGTGTCAACCTCACAGATGTAAACAAAGCCATCACCCCTGATAAGTACCCCCTACCTACGGCTGAGGAGCTCACTAGCCATTTCCACGGCTCCACAGTTTTCAGTAAGATGGATTTACATAACAGCTACCTGCAGGTCCCTCTGGCATCGGCCAGCATGGACCTTACAGCATTTGTCACGCACGTGGGGGTTCTCAGATTTAAACGCATTGCATTTGGACTTTAATCAGCCCTAAGCTGTTTTCAGAAGATAATGTCACTCATACTGGGTGTCTCCACCTACCTGGATGACGTGGTGGTGCATGCGCCCTCCACCGCATTGCATGATGATCGCCTGGAACAGGTCTTTCAGCGTTTCAAACAGCATGGGGTCACACTGAACTCTGAGAAATGCATGTTCGGGGTTGAGGAGGTCGAGGTCCTGGGCTTCAGGCTCTCGAAGGAGGGCATCGCCCCGATTATGTCCCACACTGAGGCCATTCTGTCGCTGCCAGACCCGCAGTCACCATCCCAGCTGTCATCCTTCCTGGGGATGGCCGCCTACTACCTCAGATTCATGCCACACTACTCTGACTCAACGGTCCCCCTGCACCGGCTGCTCAGGAAGGATGTTACGTGGGACTGGCCCCGGCCTGCCACAAAGCCATGCGCATCATCTAACGGCTGCTCACGTCCCAACCCACACTGACCCATTTCAGCTTGACCACACCCACCATGGTTACCTGCGACGCCTCCGGGGTGGCGCTAGGTGCTGTGCTCTCCCAGGCTCAAAAGGGGGTGGAACGCCCGGTGGCTTTCACCTCACGGGCACTTACTCGGTATTCGGTGGGGGAGAGGGAGGCCCTGGTCTGCCTGTGGGCGTGCAAACTCTGGCATGTATACCTATACGGGAGGCCTTTCACCATCCGCACAGACCAACAAGTGCTGACAGCACTGCTGGCGACTTAAGGCTCGGAGCACAGGCCCATGAGACTGCTGAGGTGGGCTGACAGGCTGAACCAGTACAACTTCAGTCTGGAGTTTATGCCTGGGTGGGCCAACACGGTGGCCGACCTCCTGTCGAGAGCTGTATCGGTGACGAAGGAGACGGGCAGGGTGACATCAGACACAGAGAGCGACGACGACTGGGTCCACATCCTGCACGGGCTCCTCAGTTCAGTAGTCACTCTGGCAGAGCTGCAGCAGCCCTCAGCTGCTGATGAGGCCCTCACAACTCTCCATACCTACATCCAGGACAGCTGGCCTGCCAAAGTGGATGACAGGCTGCTTCCCTATTACCGCTTCCACAAAGAGCTGGGTCCAGAGTACTACACATGGCACATGAGGGGCACCTGGGTGGTCAAGGTGAACCAGCGCTACCGCGACACAGTGTGGTGGCCCCACATAGACTCTGATGTTGAGGAGCTAGTACGTAACAGTGCCTGCTGCCTCCTGAGTGGGAGAACTGGTCAGCCTGCCACAGCTCCTCTCACCCTGACCCCTTGGCCGTTTTCACCCTGGGAACATATTCAGGTTCACCTCTGTGGAGAACTTCACGGGGCACCTGCTCACGCTCGCTACCTGCTGGTTGTGCATGATCTTCATTTGAAGTGGCCAGAGGTTTTTCAGCTGAGCTCCATCACTGCACACTCCATCATCAACCATCTGGACAACCTGTTTGGGCGCTGGGGCCTCCCCAGTGTCGTCACAACGGATAACAGGCCCCAATTTGCGTCTGCAGAGTTCACAGAGTTTCTCACGATACGGTCCATCAAGCACATCAGGACGGCAGTGTATCACCCAGAGAGTAATGGGGGGGTGGAAAGACTGTAGCCTAGAAATCTAGACACACCCTAGCGGCAGAAAATTTAATTTGCAGCCAGGGGGGTCTAGGCACTCTCCGTTGGCTTGCAAGCTGGAAAAACCAAACTCTAGTCAGGCCAGTCACATCATGTATAGAGTCGGTGGGCGGTCTTATGGCTGCTGCTGCTGGGAACAGCGGTCTTCTGGAAGACTTGGAGTTAAGCTTTTCTTTGAGAAAAGAACAAAGAACGGCACTGAAATCATTCTTAAAGGAAGATGTGTTCGGAGTTTTGCTGACCAGATACGGCAAAAGTTTAATCTATCAACTAGCGCTGCTACCTTCTTCGTTGCTCTGCTTGGTTGTAGCGCTATCCTATTGCGTGCAGAGGGAATTTGAAAGACAACCGTTTATCCCGCCCCTCGGATTGAGCCCTGTCAATGGTGAGTTCCCAGACCCAACATCTTGATGTGGGTCTGGCTTGTCAGGCTAGAAAGACTGAATAAAACTCTCAAAAATGGAATCCGAGCCTGTCTGGAGGAAGGGGTTTTCCCTCACTCAACCAAACTCTCCTGATCATCCAGGCATCCAAGCATTCTACCACAGGAGTGTCACCTGCATTGCTCATGATTGGGCACGAACTAAAGCAACCACTGGACTGCTTGAGAGCTGAGCCAGCTCCTGCACTTGGGAGCCCAGGGCTCCAGAAAGCCAGAGCTCAGGTGAAAGGTTTGCAGGCTCGGATGAAAGAGAGATTTGATGCCACACACAGAGTGCAGACCCCCTCACTTTCTGCAGGGGTTTGGGTCAGGATCAAATACCTCCACGGCCAAAATAAGCTGCAGTCATACTGGTCAGAGCCCCTGCGGGTGACCGCCTGCACAAAGTAGCAGCTCCCACAGCACCTGTATCACCTCTGTCCCCAGCAGCGGCTCTAGGTTGGCAGCCCAGGCCAAGAGCTAACTGGGTGGGAGGTAATCCACCAGCACCGCCCGACGCAGCTTCACGGCCAGCACGCCCTCAGAGAATGAGGGTCCCGCCCGTCTGGCATGGGGACTATGTGACAGGGTGATAGTGACACTGGGGAATGTGGGCTGAATGTTATGTATGTTTCCAAGGGGGTGGGGGGGAAATGTTAGTGTTAGTAATGTTGTGTCTGAAAATGTTCACTATTGTGTCCTGTTGGACTCTGCTATGTTATGCACTGCGAGTGACAGGTTACTGTGCCTTTAAGGCTTACAGCAGTGATTTATGACAAGGGTCGTAAATGTAAGGTTTGTGGCAGTTCAGTAAACGCAACATGAACGGAGCTACACGGTGTGGTTATTGAGTCCTTCACAAACATTATAGGTAGTGCATCGCTACCGTAATGGCAGCCAAGCGCCCCGTCACAGTGTGTGTGTGTGTGTGTGTGTGTGGGGGGGGGGGGTTGTCTGTCAGGCTGTCTGATCACAGAAGAACGCTGTACAGCAAAAATGGCTCGCCCCCTACAAAGTTAAAAAAATTGAGCCCCTGCAGTACGTTTAACGTTGACTAACGACAGTACACATAGCATGTCATGACGTACAAAAAACGTAATTGGAGCCATACCCTAAACCAGGAAGTGGGTGTAACTTGAGTTTACATTGTCCAATTGGCTCGAAACTTTTCAGGATTCATAAGAGTCTAACTCTGAGGTCATTTACCATATAAAATTGACTCAGTCATACCACCCCCTATTGGCAACAGGAAGTAGGCCCAAAACTATAGGTGCTATACATTAACAAACTTCTCTGAGAGATTTCATCCAATCAACTTCAAATTCGAGTGGGGAGCTGTGGTACGATTATCAGAATTTTCTCCAAACAAACTGCTCTCTCCCCTACAGTTTTCTTACTTACACACACACCTCTTAGGCTCCTATCATAAAGACTCTATACTGTAGGCCGTGTTGTCCTCTCTTTACAGGACAAACAGCAGAGTAAAGGTAGCTCAGATCAGCTGTTACTAATGATATTAACTGTACCTTATTAATACTTAGCTAGTGTTATTCAGATGTGCACCAAGTAGTGGCACACTGTCAAAATTTCTTCCGGAATTTTCTAGTTCATATATGCTCTGATTGGGGATTGTCCGGTCCCAGATTTGGACAAGGGACCTCTGCACCAGTGATTATTTCCTTCTTCAGACGATGCCAATCTGATGTTAATGTCCTGATGACACCCTTAAGGCTGATTTATGCTTCTGCGTCAAATCAACCCGCAGACCCCTCTGCGTTGCTGCAAACCCCTCTCCGAGACCTCCGCCGTATCTCGACATACACCTCCAAAAATATGTAACTTCGCGTTGAGGCGACGCAGACCGCAAGGACTGTGATTGGTCAACTCGTCCTGTGTGATGATACTCGGTGTTTCAAGCAGCCTACTGTAGTGAATAGCAACATGCTACTTCACTGACATAAGCTTTGCAAATAAACTCAGACATATTTTGGTTACAATGATGGGGTTATCCGTTTAAGTGTCTATATGTCAGTAACATTTTGAAATTAGCACTTCCCCAGCAAGCAGTACTTTGTGGGCAGTTGTGCTAAAGTTTGCTTGCTAACATAACATAAACTGGCTGGCAGACACCTCGCAAATAACCTCAGACTTATCACCCCTAGCATTTATGGTGGTGAAATGCAAAGCAACCCCGACGCAGAAGTGTCAATATTTTTACACTCACCTGGAGTTGATTCAACCCTGTAACGAGTTGAAAGTCAACACTGGCCAACACTGACTAGTGTTAATATTACTCTAGACGAGTGTCAGTGTTACAAATTCTAAACTACCAGACTACACTGGACTCCAATTTATTAATACTCATAGGTGTAACAAAATTTACACTGAGGGTGTAACCACATTACAAAATAAAAGACTACACATTTCACAAAATATAATTTATTTAAAAGGCAGGTACACCACAAAAGAAATACATAACCTTTATTAATTTTGCACGCCCAATTTTTCAGTTTTTTTATCTGTTAAAAAAGTTTGAAATATCCAATAAATTTCGTTCCACTTTATGATTGTGTCCCACTTGTTGTTGATTCTTCACAAAAAATTACAGTTTTATATCTTTATGTTTGAAGCCTGAAATGTGGCAAAAGGTCGAAAAGTTCAAGGGGGCCGAATACTTTCGCAAGGCACTGTATATCATGTCATCTACACAGATCAGTGTGAAGACATTGGTTTTCTCCTTAATACTGAATGCATTTAAGTGATCATCAAAATACATCGTTGAGACTTAGTAGAAGTTAGAAGATAAGCATCATCATCTTTAACAATTACACTGACAATCCTGTTGAACAAAGGCATCTCATTTTCAACACCAGAACATACATACATCCCAGGCTGATACTCTGTGCTAAGCTTTTGACCCAGGAAGTTGTGGGAACAACAGAAGACAAATCAAAAGTTTCATTCAGCGCCTCACTGCCCTCCAAACTGCTGACCAAGACTTCAGTAATAGGGCCAAATTGAAATCTTTTAAAATAAAGGTTCTCAAAATGAAAAGCCAACAGGTTCTGATGTCTCCTTGCTAGTGTTTTTGTGATGTTTTTAAAGTTTTTTACGGATTTTTTGAAAAAGTTGTGCATGCCTTCAAACCTCATGCACCACATGTGCATTAGTGGCCCAATCTTGCTAATACACCGTGGGTAATGTATCATTAGATGGTGCTTTGGAATCAAATTTTGGTCTGGAAAGAGAAATTTAAAAAGCTTGTGATGATCAAAAATCTGATGTTTCAAATAGCAAGTCATTCCATGGGTTATGATAGGTGAAAAAAACAATGTTCACAATTTGTATTAAGAGGAGCAGAAAGTTCCAACAGCTGGCATTCCTGCTTACTAAATCTCCAAACATCAATGGTGTGCTGAACAGCATTAAGGCCAAGATTGTTGCTATCATCATCCAGTTTTAGCCCACTTGGCCTGTTTTTTCTCTGTGTAAATCCATAATTAAAGCTCATAATTCTCTCTGACAATTGACCTACGGATATCAAGTTCTTTATCAAGTACTGAAACACGAGCTTTAACTCATACTGCACCTATCCTTCCAGTAGATTGTGCATTATATCTACTGCGTAGTTGTTTAAAGTATGGAACAGCTGGAGGGAATTGACTGGACAGGTTCGTTTCATACCAAATGTTGAGGCCAAAGCAGGATTTGGTTGAATGGAAGGACAGTGTTCTGAATGAAGGGCTTTAGAACACAGAGTTAAACCTGGATGATCTTCACTTAAAACTGATTGCATCTCTCCCTTTTCAGTTAAACAAAATCAACAGCAATGCTTAGCACTGAATGATTTAACCTCTGAGTGAAAGAGTGCTACAAGATGTATGTTCATTAACACAAAATTAAGTTTCGGGGGGAAATTTCTCCAAATAAAATAAATACAGCCAAGTTTGTACACTCCATTTTTTTTAGCCTAATGGATTAGCTCAAAATCATCGTAGTAGAGCTGTATCTGCAGAGCATTTTCTTTTTGTGAGAATAAACTGTGGTTCCTAAAGAAGGAGCCATCATTTACATCTCTGTAAAAACCTTCCTGGTGTGGTTTAGCTTTGTGGAAACGGAAAAGTTCTCAATGCTTCGGTTAACATGTTGGGACTCTCATTATGCTACCGTTGAAGTTTGGTGATATTTTGAGCCTTTTAGTGGTATAAATAGCGATTTGTTTTTACGTTCCCTGTGCCCCGAATACTAGCGTTGTAAGCTAATCAGCGGTCCGCGCTAGCGTCTTTCAAGCTCCAAACTCATTCGATTAGCATGAAAACATGTCCCAGAGAGCGACAGAGTGGGTACACATCTGTTAATAACCCCTAGGTTCGTTTTGCACCGGAATTGTCCTTTAAGCATGTACAGTGAGGAAAATAAGTATTTGAACACCCTGCTATTTTGCAGGTTCTCCCACTTGGAAATCATGGAGGGGACTGAAATTGTCATTGTAGGTGCATGTCCACTGTGAGAGACATAATCTAAAAACAAAAATCCAGAAATCACAATGTATGATTTTTTAACTATTTATTTGTATGATACAGCTGCAAATAAGTATTTGAACACCTGAGAAAATCAATGTTAATATTTGGTACAGTAGCCTTTGTTTGCAATTACAGAGGTCAAACGTTTCCTGTAGTTTTTCACCAGGTTTGCACACACTGCAGGAGGGAGTTTGGCCCACTCCTCCACACAGATCTTCTCTAGATCAGTCAGGTTTCTGGGCTGTCACTGAGGAACACGGAGTTTGAGCTCCCTCCAAAGATTCTCTATTGGGTTTAGGTCTGGAGACTGGCTGGGCCACGCCAGAACCTTGATATGCTTCTTACAGAGCCACTCCTTATCCTGGCTGTGTGCTTCGGGTCATTGTCATGTTGGAAGACCCAGCCTCGACCCATCTTCAATGCTCTAACTGAGGGAAGGAGGTTGTTCCCCAAAATCTTGCAATACATGGCCCCGGTCATCCTCTCCTTAATACAGTGCAGTCGCCCTGTCCCATGTGCAGAAAAACACCCCCAAAGCATGATGCTACCACCCCCATGCTTCACAGTAGGGATGGTGTTCTTGGGATGGTACTCATCATTCTTCTTCCTCCAAACACGGTTAGTGGAATTATGACCAAAAAGTTCTGTTTTGGTCTCATCTGACCACATGACTTTCTCCCATGACTCCTCTGGATCATCTAAATGGTCATTGGCAAACTTAAGACGGGCCTTGACATGTGCTGGTTTAAGCAGGGTAACCTTCCGTGCCATGCATGATTTCAAACCATGACGTCTTAGTGTATTACCAACAGTAACCTTGGAAACGGTGGTCCCAGCTCTTTTCAGGTCATTGACCAGCTCCTCCCGTGTAGTCCTGGGCTGATTTCTCACCTTTCTTAGGATCATTGAGACCCCACGAGGTGAGATCTTGCATGGAGCCCCAGTCCGAGGGAGATTGACAGTCATGTTTAGCTTCTTCCATTTTCTAATGATTGCTCCAACAGTGGACCTTTTTTCACCAAGCTGCTTGGCAATTTCCCCGTAGCCCTTTCCAGCCTTGTGGAGGTGTACAATTTTGTCTCTAGTGTCTTTGGACAGCTCTTTGGTCTTGGCCATGTTAGTAGTTGGATTCTTACTGATTGTATGGGGTGGACAGGTGTAGATTTTTAGATTATGTCTCTCACAGTGGACATGCACCTACGATGACAATTTCAGACCCCTCCATGATTTCCAAGTGGGAGAACTTGCAAAATAGCAGGGTGTTCAAATACTTATTTTCCTCACTGTATGTCATTAACTAGTTCCTCCATTGAACCAGCTAAACATTGCACAGTACTTTCAGGAACTCCTGAGGCCTGCGCTTGAGCAATAACGGAGCTGCAATTATTTATTTTTTCGTTGGAATGTGTGTAGTGACAATTACGGAAAGCTCCAGCATTAGCTGCAGGCTCAAACTCAACATTGCTGAGGAAACAAACATGAGACATCTCTGCCTCAGGGCTGTCATTAAAAGCGACGCCAATTAAATATGGCATGCAGCACAACTGCATCAGCTGTTCATTGTTTTGCCATAAGCTGTTTTTTCTATGTCAGATGTCACATGTTCATGACAACTTATATACATTTACTTTGAATTCAATTCACAACTAAGCAAAATGTGATAAGAATGTACGGGTCGTACATTTTTAATTGTTGTATTTAACACACACACACACACACACACACACACATATATTTACAGTGTAATAGCCTATAGCCCACATACACAGTATATGGCTATAGCCTTAATAGGCTATTTTAGTGTAAAACACTACAGATGTTTGTATGTAAAGAACTATACAAATACATAGGCTACAGTATATTATATAGGCCTACACACAAACACACTATCTATTATTAATGTGTGGATCGGCTCTTCATCCAAATCCGATTGTAAGCTTAAATCTTCTAACTTCCACTCACCTGAATTAATTATTTTCTCCGATTTAGAGACCCGAATGGACAATTGCCTGCCCCTCTACAGTCCCTGTAGGCAGCGTTGCTTTTTAAATGGTATATTGTCTTTAACAATTTACTTTAATGATTAGAGATACTGCTTGTAAACGCTTCTATACGTACAGTAATGTCACTGCAGCTGATATCATCGGACATCGGCAAAACTAACTGCAGTTATAAACTTGACAGAGGAAACCGAACTTGACTTACTTCTGAAATAATCCTAATGAAGTTAAGCTGCTGTTTCTCGAGCATCTCTCAGACGCACTTTAAAATTAAACTGTCTGTCCGACAGCAGCTCTGATATGTTCACATTTTCGAGAACGTTAATATTGTGTATAATATATTACTGATTGTGTATTATTTCACCTAACCTCTATTATCAGAATGTTAATTTGTATGATCTGACCGGCCTGATTCGAGACGTGAGTTTAACAGCAGGGCCGCGGATATAACTCTATTATGGCTCTCTCTCTCCCCCCTTTTTCCTCTCCCTCACTCCTCCTCTCGTTCTGTCATGCCTCTTTGTTTACATGCCACGGGTAAAGATTCCCTCTGTTGCTTCCGTTTTTTCTTCAGCTCTGTAGTGTTGCAGTGTTTTTGTTCTCATGCCTCTCTGCACCACACCTGTCTGAACCATCAGGCACAGGCCTGCATGCTGGCTGTGGTCTGGGCTGTGGCCAGGTAATATGTGACAGAACCACGCCTCAGCGTCTGGTTTCGTCCTAACCACAGTGTCTCCTCTAGACCTGAAAGTATTAGGAAGGGAGAAGAAGAATGCCACCCAGCTTGCCTCAAAACAGCTCTTGCACATTCACTTCAGTGAAATGCAAGTAATGCATTTGAGAGCTGGTGTTCTCCAGCCAGTCCCATACTCACAAGACCAGCCACAGCTTCTCACTGATCCAGCTCAGGACAGACACACAGAGGACCCTGCAGAGAATAGAGCTTAATGAGTCACGGACAAGTGCAGAGATCTTTGTTATACAGAAACTGTGTGTTTTAATCCTACAGACCAAGCTGCCTTTACTGATGAGTGCAATGCATTTTAGAATTAAAGTATTACAGCTTTGAAAATTAGACCTGTGTCAGCCTACAACTACACAATCACAATCAAAAGGTCATTAAGTGTTTAGTGGTAATAACTGTTCTGAAGTAGTCATGCAATGTGGGATTTTATTGTATTATTTGCTTTCTTCTTTTACTTGAATACATTCTTTCCTAGCCTATAGCATCAACTGTAGCTTGTCTCTTATATTTATATTGTCCAACATTTCTTACATTTACTATCAGAACAGCATGAAAACCAAGGCCTTCTTGTTGAAGAAAAAGTTTAAAAAAAAAAAGTCTTTATTGATGTGGCTAATGCATAGCATAAGGTCAAAAATATGCACCAACATGTTGCGGTACTCAGGGTGACTTACCAACTTTTTCTTCAACAAGAGTGCCTTGGTTTTCATGCTGTTCAGATACTGTTGGATTACCCCTGCACCAAAGAGCACATTGTTCGACTTTTTTCAAACACCACCAAAAAGAAGTGCTCCTTTTCTCAGGTTTTCCACATTTCTTACATTTACTTTGAATCAGGGTCACAAAATGTGTATCTATCTATTGTTGTGTTGTTTGAATCACGTATTTAAATTTGCTGGGGCAGAGTAGGGGGCGAAAGGCAAAGCCTAGACAGACTCCCCACCCCAAGGAGGACTGGTTTGTTGTCTGACGGTGCTGACAATGCTGGAATACCTGGCTGAGGACAGAGGCAGCCATCAGAACACTGAACTACAAACAACACTTCTGTCTGTCAGTCTGTCACCATGGTTACTGTTGGCAGTTTAAATGATGTATACTGCTTTGCAACAAGTGCAGTCCAAGCCACTGCCTGTCCTGATAGACCATAGAGACCTGTGGGATTACCTAATGACTTCCTGTATAGTATGTACCAGCTATACTATATGTGTCTGTTGATGCCATAGAAAATCTAAAGCACCACCTAAACATGTCAAACAGCAACTAAATTATACAGTATGATGTAAATAGCAGAGTGTCTTTTACTGGAGTCTGGAGGCTTTTAAGTGCTTCAACTGAGAGCTGAGGCACTTTAACTGCTGAAAAGCTGCTAACTGGTTTGTTTTTCCTCACATGTAGATAATGTGCCTTTCAACAATTCCAGCCAGGCTCTGCCTCTAGTTCCTAATGAAAATACAGCTTTGATCATAGCTATATGATACACTCACAGAGTGTCAAAAACCACATTGGACTTTCACCCAGGAGAAGTCACAAGTTGGGAGTGAGAATGTGTTTAAAGGTGATCTACTATATAGCATTTTCAGGTTAACACTTGCGTTTTGTTTGTATTAGAACTTGTTTACATGCTTTAAAGCAACACTATGTAACTTTTCCCGCTTTGGTCCCCCTACAGGTTGTCTCATTGGAACTACAGCTCGCGCTTCAGACAACCTGTACGGGGCCCGAAGCAGGAAAAGTTACATAGTGTTGCTTTAATGTTCAAAAAACACTTTAGTTTTTTCATACTGCCTATGGCTGCTGCACCTGTATTCACCTATTTACCCTCTGTCTGAGATCCTCTGCATTCCTGTTCAGTGTTGCCAACTTAGCTAGATTTAGCAACTTTTCAGACCCCCTTAGTGACTTTTTTTCAAAAAAACTACTAGCGACAAATCTGGCCACTTTCTGTAGAAAAGTCGCTAGTATTGTCCAGCGAGCATGCAAGGTATTTCTCTCCTGTAGCCGCCAAAACAGTCTTCTGTTCTGTGACTGAGGAGCATAGGAGCAGCCTCTCCCCTCTCTCCTCATATGCCGCAGCACTGCGCACAGTGCACAGGCAGTTAGAAGGGGAGGGGGACAGGGTGTGCAGGGGCCGGTGTAGGTAGGTGAGACAGCAGGACGCGACGGGAAAAAGACTCCGCTGAGCTGGCCTGGACCTGGTCAAGCCAGCCTTCTTTGAGAATTCTTTATCGATCTTTTTCCTTCCCTTTGTAGAATTTCTTTTTTTTACTTCAAAGATAGGCTACCTAAGTAATAATTATAGGTAAAATAAATTACTGTATTGAATTTGTGATTATTTGGCTAAAGAGTTCTATTTCTTTCTATCTACCTTGCTGACACAGCCACTAAGCTTTATACAAATGATTGCGTAATTACGTCACAGATATGCAAATGAGTGTATGACGTCATCTAGCAATGTTTAGCGACTTTTGGAGCTGGTGCTAGCGACTTTCATTGGAAAAGAGTTGGCAACACTGTTCCTGTTGTTACTGCCTGTCTCCTACAGTCGGTGGCTTCAACAGAGTATACAGCAGCACTTTTTACTCTAAAAAACACTAATAAAGGCTTATAAACAAAATATGACACAACCGGACACATTTCAGCAGCAGTGTGACCCGAAATTGGGGAGCAATTAACATTGGCAGCCAAGATTACAGGTTTCTGTTATAGTTTTAGACTGCTGGGGGACTTCCTTTGACACACTGAGATTCTCTCTCCTCTCTCTTTCCATTTGTGTGCATCTAGATCCCAGAAATGCTTGTTACTAACCTAGCTCTGGGGAGCTTATTCCCCGGAGTCCTTATGTTTTTTTTTTTCGCCCTGCATATTTCCTTGGATTAGGGTGGCTACGTCTTGTAACGCCCTGCAATGCCCTGCTATGCTATGAACTACTACAACTACTATTTCTAGTCACTGTTCCATTATCTTTTATTGTGAATGTTATGCCACTATTCATCACACCCTCAACCGGCACCTTCAGACACATACCAAGAGCCTGGGTCTGTCCGATGTTTTTCCTCGCCACTGTTGCACTAAGTGCTTGCTCTTGGGGGAATTACTAGAATTGTTGGGTCCTTGTATATTATAGACTGTGGTCTAGACCTAAAGTGTCTTGAGATAACTCTTGTTATGATTTGATACTATAAATAACATTTAATTGACTTGAATTGAATTGAATGGTTTTTGCAAAAAATCCTATGAATTAACATTTAGTCACATTTAATTTTGTTCTCTTTTTTTCCTATGCACACATGTTTTTTTCTTGTTTTTTTCCTTCTCTATTTTTCTCATATATATTTTGTAGAGCCATCCGATGGTTATACTTTGCATTTGTCACCTTTGAGATCCCTGGCTGAGTGCACAGGTCTTTACAATTATCAGGTGTTTGCCAGTGTATCAACATGGTGAGGACATTGAAAATTACCTTTTACATTTTGAACGTATGGCAAGAACATGGCTGTGGCCAAGGGAGGAGTGGGCCTTTAGATTAATCTCCCTGTTGACTGGGAAAGCTCTGGAGGCCTACACAGTCATGGATGAAGATCGTTCCAACTGGTACCCAGACTGAGGGAGGCGCTATTGGTCAAATTTGACATCTCTACCGAAACGGTATCGGATCGGCAACGGTTCCGAGCAACCTCAACGCCACCTGGGGAGACACCGACTGAGACATTCCACCGACTCTACCGTCGCTGGATGCGGCCTGAACGAAAGAATAGAAAGAAAAAAGGACCAGTTGGGAGAGACCGTGATTCTGGAGCCGCTGCTGCAGGTGCTTCCTCCAGACATCAGGACGTGGTTGAGGGAGCATGAACCGGAAGATGGTCTGACTGCAGCAAAATTGGCCCTGTAGTTCCTGAATGCCCGAAGGGGGACCACATCACGACCATCACAAGGGGATACCAGGGAGAACATCTGCCATCGAGACAGCTTTGAAGGTAATTGGGGGTGCAAATGTTAAGGGATAGTCTGCTCATTCAGCAATTAAGACTTTTGTGTGCTATCATTGTCAACAGCAGGGACACAAAGCTTCTGTTTGCCCCCTGAAGAAACCAAAAATGACTGGACTGTTATGTGCCTGGAAAGAGTGACCAGTGTGATCACCAGGACAAAGAGGGGGAATCTAGATCTGTTCCAGTTAAAATTATCCAGAGTAGAGGGGAAACAACTCTGTGCTGTATTTTCAAGGTGTAGTGCAGGGAAATATGATCCGCTGTGAGCATGGTGTATTTTATTTTGAAAATTAACCGGATGTTTTATTATGCTTCTGTGCTCAACTTCCTGTCCCACACTATCTGCCCTGTGTTGAATTGTTGCGGAGCTCTACAGCGTCCGGGAAAAATAGAAGCTGTGCGTATCTACTCCGGAGGGCTGCGGATCGCCAGAGCTGTGCTGGAGTCGGAATGCAGTCAGTGGAAATACACACATTGACTTTAAAGGAAACCTAATGACTCCACCGCCGTTCCGGAGCAGATCCGCAGAAGTTCCGCAACCGGTGGAAATTGGGGGTAAGAGCTGTTGCTGTTGGGTTAAGGGCGAAGCTGATGTAGCCAATGCCACCTGTGACACCAAGCAGATAGCATAGACTAGCTCCTCTTCTTTCTCACACTGTACAATTTTTTTTTTTTTTTTATGTAACAAAATTATATTGTTTGCTTAAAAAGCTGATTAACCTGCTTAACGTTGTGAGGACCTGCGGCATGGATTCTGAAGGTGCTCCATAATTAGGGCGAAGGCCCTATTGAAACTGAAGTAATTAGGGCCCGAGCGCCGACAGCAGCGAAGGCCCTATTGGAACTGAAGGTATTATTATTACACCAAATGAATTGGCTTTTTGAGGGGCTTAACGTACTCAAAAACTCACTAAAAATGGCGGCCGCATCAATCCAGGTGAAAATTTACATATTTTAAGGGTTTTGGGAATAGGCGCACAAAAATGGCTCACTAGTGCCCCCTACAAAGTTTAAATACAGCAGTACATTTAACGTAGACTAACGAAACTTAGTACACATATGTAGCATGTCAAGACGTACAAAAAAACTCATTGGAGCCATACCCTAAACCCAACAGGAAGTCTGCCATTTTAAATTGAAAGTTTGAAATTAGTGCGATTTTGGCCATTTCCACATGTCGTACTTTAACTAACTCCTCCTACAGATTTCATCCGGTCAACTTCAAATGTGGTCTGTGCCATCTTAAAATGTTAAAGATGAAGTTATTAAGAGAAAAACTTTTCGTCATAGGGCATGGCCGTGGCGGGGCGGCCGTTTTGTGCAGTTCGCCATCGAAACAGGAAGTGGGTGTAACTTGAGTGTACATTGTCCATTTGGCTCAAAACTTTTCAGGATTCATAAGAGTCCAACTTTGAGGACATACAAAGGCTGATATTTACTCAAAGTCATAGCGCCCCTTATACTTTAACCACGGCCACTTACTCAGGCCCACTTTCATAACTGGTGACCCGTTTAAGGTAGAGTCTCATGTGCGGTATCAATGAACTCAGCAGAGACATCCTTTTTTATTGGTAAAGGTTTGGCCCGACACCTATGCTTTGGTCACACCACCTTTCACAGCTAATGAACTGTATGACGTGGACTCTCATGTCAGGTATCATTGAACTCAGCAGGGAGTTCCCTTTTCATTGGTGACGATTTGCAGTGTCTGAGTACAGCGCAAATGTACGGCGTCCACCAGTAACCACGACATGTGCAGAGGAGTGAGGACCCGTCCAACACTGCTTGCTTTAATTGAGATTAAAATCGTCATTAACAGTGTTGGTCATCTTACTTTAAAAAAGTAATTAGTTACAGTTACAAATTACTTCTCCCAAAAAGTAATTGAGTTAGTAACTCAGTTACCACATTGTAAAAGTAATTAGTTATTCAGCAAAGTAACTGTGACGTTATTTTTTATGTTCTATAACACTATTACGTTCTATAACATCTTTAACGTCAAAGATGTTTATATTAACTGATTGAGGAATAAAAACACTATATACAGTATTTTAGAACATTTGGTATTTATTTGAACTCAATAGATTGCAGCCTGCCATATGATTTGCATAGAAATAAAAACATATACAAAATAAATATTGAAAATAAAATTCAAGTGCAAAATTAAGACACACAAATGTAAACTTGGGTAAAAAGAAACAAAGGAAAATCTGGCCATTAAGTAGTGCAAATCTCTGTAACTGTATATTAGGCCTACTGCACAAGAACACTTTCCTACTCTTAAATATTCACTACAGTAACAAAATTAAATATTTAAAATAAATAATATTCACACACTTTGCATTCAAGTGCAAAACTAAGATACACAACTGTAAACTTGGGTAGTAAGAAACAAAGGAAAATATGGCCTTTAATTAGTGCAATTATCTGTATCTGTATAATACTGCACAATAAACAGCGCACTATCCAACTCTTAAATATCCAGTAAAGTAATACAAATTAAATATTGAAAATAAATAATATTCAGTTATTCACACACCTTGCAATCAAGTGCAAAACTAAGACCAACACATTCTCACACCCATCTCGTAAAATAGCGACGTTTGGTCAGGTGCCTTTGTCGTTCTTATTGACGCTAAAGGTCTCCTCTAGCGTTTTATGTAAACGCGCTTGGTCGGGACTATTGCCATCCTTTTAGCGCTTTAAGTAAACGCGCTTGGTCGGGACTATTGCCGTCCCTTTTGATGCAGTTATGTTAAGGAAAAGGTTGTGGCTTATGGTTCCGTGACACGCGGGAAGAACGGGATGGTTGGGTTTAGGAAAGGGTCGTGGGTGGCCGTACGGTTCTGTGACACGCTGGAGGAAAGTAAAAAGCGACTATATCAAGTGGGAGGAAAGAAAAAAGCGACTATAGCAAGCGTGACAAACGGGACGCAAATCCCGCTCTCCTGGGTGAAAGTCCTGTGCCTGACCCATCCACCCTCCCAGCGCATAAATTCGCCCTTACATAGTACTCACTAAATCCTATCTAACTGCTGCTCTCCCCGGTACGTTGCACAAGTACGCTGAAGGACGCCTTTTACGTCGCATCAGACGCTGACTGCCACTTTCCAAACATCCTTATTTTACGAGGAATGAGAACGGGTTGTTAAGACACACAAATGTAAACTTGGGTAAAAAGAAACAAAGCAAGACCTGGCCATTAAGTAGTGCAAATCTCTGTACCTGAATATTATTGCACAACTAGAAAATGCATTTCCTGCAGAAAATGTGTGGGAATGCTGAATAGCTGAATTGCTAAAGCTAAACTGGATGAATAGCTTAAATCAGTAAGAAGTTGAAGAAGGGAGAACAGTTGAAAAAGTGGAAATCTGTTTAATAAGTATGAATTTTATTAAAAAGTTAAAAGCTTAGGCTAAACTGAATTGTTGGCTTTAAAAGTTGAATAATGACAAAATATGTAGAACATTGTGAGGTCTGAGTATATTTTCTAACTGATAATGACTCAGAAATGCAGAAATATGAAACAAATTGTATGAAAAAGCTTAAAGCTCAAATACATTGCACTGCACTGCTGAAACATCTGGAAAATTGTCAGAGGTGGAAGCTAAACTGCATTTTCTAAATAAGTGAATGGCTAAAATACATTGTTAGAAAAGCTGGAAGCTGAACTGTAATACTTTTAAAGATGAAAGTTGAAATGAATTACCTTAAAAGGCTGAAAAAAGAAATACTTAGTATTATTATCAGACATATACACTGCATAGAACGAAAATGCATCAATCTAGCTGAGATGAGATGTGAAATATATTGCGTGAAAAGAAGGGGGCTGAACAAGAGGAAAGAGAGGAGAGACGGACAGAAGAGAAGGAGAGAAGATGACAAATGCTGTGAGAAACAGATGAAAATGCAGAAATCTGTAGTATTCAAGTTGACTGTCTGTGAAAGTGTTGTCATGGATACTAACGACCAGTGGCCAGTGTTAGTAAACAGCCTTTGATCTCTGTGATGACATCTCTTTGATCTGTAATCAGTTAACGACCAGAGCACCTGCTGTTAAACTGCCACCTGTGGCATGCTGCAGCTATTCAGAGACACTGAGAGCGAGCTCTCAAATAAAGGCTCAGACTGAAATAACGATAAGAGGTATCTGAGACTGAAACTAGACAACAATACCTACGTTTTGATGTATAAATTGTGTATGACAAGTAGATATTGTGGGCGTGAGAGCAATTTATAGAGAAGGGAAACATTTTTTAAGGCTCTGTGCTCTGGCGATGAAATCATCCACTCTCGCTCACGCAATACACACTGTTTAATCAATACAATTTCCTGAAATGAACACTAAACTTAAACAGCTTTTTCACAAAAACTGTAAAATATATCAAACTGAAAAGATATGTTCTAATACCTAAAGTTTTTGTGAACAGTTTAAAATTTGAATCATGTCTGTAGATAAAAGAATGTAGGAGGAGATACATTTTGAAGCAGAAGAGGATTTGAAGGATTTGAAGCATGCTCTCATTGACTTCAATGTTTAAAAAAAGTGTTAAAAAGCTTAATATTTAAAAAAGTATAAATAGTACAAAGTCCCATCATTAGCTGAAAGAGCTGAACATTTTAAAAGTTGCATGGTTTTAATAGCTGAAGAGGGAATAAGAAGTTTATAAAGAACAGAATAACAATAGTTGGAATGCTGTTGAACAGCATTCCCACTAATAAACAGAGCACTATCCAACTCTGTATGTAGATTAACATGTTCGTTCTCAGTGAAAATGAACAATACATTAATCTATACTAAAATACTGCTCTCAGTTTTGTGCTGAAGATCTAATATAGTCTGCCATCTGGTTTTCTTCTGAAGAGGAGGTGTCCTCCTCATCCTCCTCAAAGGAAAATAAATCGTTCTCTTTGGCTGAATCTGTGTGATGTGAAGATGTGCTGGTACCTGGCTGTGGTTCTTTGAGGACAATTTTCCGGCACTCTGCCAGCAAACTTGCCTTAGCCTTATCCTTTAACGCCAGCGAAGTTTGAATTTGAATTTGAATTTTGGAAGAGTTACGGCAGCAAGTATAGCCTCTTCATTTCCCAGGACATCAGCAAATCTGGTTTTGATAGCCTGAAATGAAAATGAAGTGAAATGAAAATGAAATGAAGAATAATCACATTAAATGTATGTATGCACACAAATCAGTGTTATTATTATAATTATTATAATTAGTAGTAGTAGTATTTATTATTACGAGTACTACAGCAATGTTCACTTAATAAAAAATAAAATATTCAATTCAAGTTCTTACTGTGACTATGGCGGTCAGGAAGGTCCCTCAGTATTTGCAGGCCACTTTTAAGGGCTTCTGTCTTCAGCATTAATGTCTCCATCGTTGGTAGGTGTGTACCATGAAAACAGTTGTCTTCTCCCTGAAGTATATCTAAGGCAAATGTAAGGGGCTTCATCGCAGTATAGTACTCCTTTAAAAACTGGTCTTCCCTTTCTGTTATCGCTGTCAGTCCTAATTTAGAAGATATGGTGTTAAGGTCTACAATGGATATTTCACAGATTCGAGCTAGGGCATCATAGAAGGAATTCAATCATGTTGTACAAGGTACAAGCAGCGTTTTGACACCAACTCATTAACTGTTTCAGTAGCCAAAGTTGATTGACTAGTCTTGTTCCATAGGGCAGTACATTTGGCAGTAACACTTCTGTAAACAGCCTTTGTTGCAGGTTTTGACGGCAGCCACTTGTCAACATCTGTGCATGAAATCAGGTTTAGTGTGTGTGATGCACATCTCTTGTGGGGGGGCAAAGTGATCACAACATCACCTTCATTATCATCAGTTGCATGTAGAGCATCATTAATGTCTGTAAATGTCACCTCATCTTCATCGTCTTCAGAATCACTCTCCTCAAGTGGCTGGTACCTCTTAAATGCTTTAACAAAATTAGAGCCATTATCAGTCACTGTTTCTGTGATTGTGTGTGTTATCCCATATGTTGAGTGTATATTGTCAAGCTCAACTTCAATGGCGTCATGAGTATGATGCCCCTTAAACCGTCTGCAGGCAAGAGCTGCTTTCTCTCTTTCCATGTTATTTGGATTGATCCAATGTGCTGTCACACCCATGTAACTGTTATTGTGTGTCGGGTTAGCATGTGTTGATGTGAGGTGCTTCATAAGATTCGAGTTACTTGAGGCAGGCTTGAATAAAGTCTTTTTTCCTGGGCATAGCATGCATGTTACATAAACATTCTTGCCTTTAATTTCAATGAGCGAGAATTAGTGCCAGTACTTCCAGTTCGAGAACGCTACCTTTGAATTTCCCTGGCTCGTCGCCATTGTCACTGTCTTGTGTTTAGTGGTAGTCAGAGCGTGCAGTGAGACAACGTGAGCAGGGCACCTGCCCACCCAGCCAATCATCATCGCATTTGCAACGGTATCATCATCCCCACCCCTGCTCTCTCCAGGCAGCTGATGTGTAGCCAAAGCCTGACACCTCGTGCTTCATTCAACCAAATTGTAGTAACGCGCCACTTTACATTCTCAGTAACGATAACGGTGTTGCAACGATGGGAAAAGTAATTAATTACATTACTCCGTTACTGAAAAAATAACGCTGTTAGTAACGCCGTTATACTTAAACGCCGTTACTCCCAACACTGGTCATTAATTAATGCAAAGTAGGGCTGACCCTTCTTAGTCGATTAGCTGACTAATCGATTGTTTTGGTCTTACGCGACTAAGATTTCTTTAGCCGATTAGTCATGTTTTTAATGCCTTTTCCCGCTGAATGGCTTATTTCCAAGAAACTTATGAGTGCATCTCTGGTAAACACAAAAATAAAGTCGTGCTTTTGCAAGAGTTGAGAAACATAGTTTCACGGATCTAAGTTTTAAATCAACTAATCGATTAGTCGACAAAAATCGTATTGTATGGTCAACACAGAATTTCTTTAGTCGAGGACAGCCCTAATGCAAAGCACATTCCTTACTGGCACTCTGATGCAGGAGGATGGAGACAATGCCATACCAGATCTAATAGCGCATCACATGCTGTTAAGTGTGGATAAGACCAAGTGAATCATGGGGACACATCGTGCAATAAAAGCGGATGAAAAAAGGCACGGAGATGCCCAAGACGCCGTTGCACAGATGTCACTGTCATACCTCCAAGAAGGGCCGTGGGTGCTGATAACCCTCTCATGGAGTGTGCCCGGATGCCACTCCCTTTACACTAGCGTGGACGATAACCTCACGCAGCCGGTGAGACAGCCACTGTTTCAAAAGAGCCGCGTGAGTGTTACATAGTGAACGAACAGCTGCTCCGCCTGATGTCTGCCGTGCATAAAACATACTGAGGTAATGCGCACACTGGACAGACTCAGTGAGACGCTTATTCCGCTTCTCTCTTATGAGGCGGAAGGAAGAAACCCTCAAGGTAAGAAATTCTCGGCCGAACATAGTTCGTTTTGACTTTCGGCATGAATGAAGGATTTGGCTGTAAAGTAGCCGCGCTCCCGTCCTCTCTAATAGAAAAGCAGGACGGTGAGACCGACAGCACACATAAGTCACTCACTCTCCTAGCCGACGTCAAGGCTGTGACCCCGGAGCACTAGGATTAAATCCCATTAAGGTGCTAGAGAACGCACAACAGGTTTCGTCGTCTGATCCCATTCAACAAACGCTTCACTAAGGGATGTGCAAAACCACATCTCTCTCCACAGTCCTTGTGGCACTACAAAAAAAGACCGCCACATACGCTTTAAAAACAGCCAAATCATTATCCAGCAATGTCTGAGGGTAGGTTAACACGAGAGGCAGAGGACACAAGGTGGTGTCTGAGCCTTTCTCCACACACCAGCGCTGGAAAGCGAACCGCCGTCAAGGGTAACACGCTGAATGAATAAGGCCACTAGTCATTCTGTGATTTAAGATCCATGTATTCACATACAGCATATTGGCTCACACAGTGGGCTCTGCTGTTACAGATCAACATACCCAATGTAACCACATGGTGGAGCTGTTACCTAAGTAGCGCAACAAGACACCCTTACCTCTCCAAGTGCTCCCGTTCAGTAGCCAGGGCAACAGCCGTTGGCTTATCACTGCGGGGTGGCAGATCACACAGTCCAGCTGCGACAGGGCGTCTCTGTACCATATGGCAGCTGTCATTATGTCCCCCCCCCGAGTCGGGAACCATGGTGCGCTCGTGTGTTTTAGTGCCACTAGAATGGTCGCCAGGCTCTCTTCCTGAATGCGAGCCAGGAGACGGGGAGTCAGGGGGACAGGGGGAAAAGCGAGACCAGTCTTACGCCTTCATAAAGAACCACAGTGTGCACTTTGTATTCTCTTGTGAGATGAACAGATCCACTTTCGCCCTCCCAACTTGTTCCACAGCTTCTGAAAGAAAGTGGGATTTAATTTCCGCTCGTTGTGAGAGGGACCCCTGCGACATCATGTCTGCCGCGCTGTTTAGTAACCCTCAGTGTATGTTGCTTTGATTAAGAGCAGGTGTCTGTGTGACCACAGCAGCAGGCTCCTGGCTATTTCTAATAGCCGGGCTGAGTGTAGCCGCCGCTGTCATGTTCTTATCGACACATCTACCTGACAGACTCAGAGCAGCATTTCAGCACTTTAGCAACGTGGCAAGCTCCAGGCAATGTGGAGAGATGGTGGATTTCCCCATCTCCCTCCCACAACCTGGGACTCAGACTTGCCCTGCCATCCATTGAGAGATGCGTCAGTGTGACATCACCCTCCCAAGGGGAACCCCTGATGATAGAGCATGGGGGTTTCCACTAGGCCAGGCCGAACCATCTCTGAATTGTTCCTCATGTGCAACGTGTGTGTGTTTACTCGTGTCCTAGAGGAGCCACTACGTAACGCATGGGCATCAACACCAGCAGTTCTGTGTTTGGGGATGGCCGGAATGTGAACCTGCCCTCAGGTCGATGGAAGTGAACCAATCACCGGGTGCACACACTGCAACACATGTACAGCAGTCAACATATGGAACGGTCACTCCAGGATGCACCGGTTGGACAAAGACAGGTCCAGCATTGGTCTCATCCCTCCCGTTTTCTCCTTTGAGGAAATAATGGGAGTAAAACCCGTCGTTCTCCTCTGGAGGGACACGGGAGATTAGGCTATAGAATATTTTTCCAGCAGCACCACCAGCTCTGACGTCAGAGCCGTTATCTGAACTTGCGATAGCATGATAGTTTTTACCACGCGAGTAAGAACCGTGGGAGGGTTGGTGAATTGAAGCGTATAGCCGTTTGTGATTAGCTTCAACATCCATGTGTTCATCATGGGTAACATGCTTTTCTACACAGCACAGCATTTTGAGAGCAGCCACGCGCATGTTCGTGTGTTGTCTGTTTACATAGCAGTGAGTATCGTTTACTCCCCGCCACTGTGTGAAGCAATTTTTTCGTTTCTCACAAGCCGTGGTAGGCAGTGTCGAAAGTGCGGCAACTGCCCGATATATGCTGGGGATGCATGGCAGGGTCAGCGACCGAAATGTGTATTTGGATCAGAGTACAGAAAACAAGGCCCGCTAAGGGGGGGGGGGGGGGGGGGGGGGACTCAGGACTCTCACCAATCAGCTGGGAGGTGGAGAATAAGTAGGCTACCAACACTCCTCCTGTTAATTCTGCCACAGTGTGGCTGGGCTTCGCCTGCGTTACTGCATGAGAGCGTGGCAGCGAGCCTGTCTGTGTGTGTGAGGGGAACGTGCGTCTCAGTGTCCGCAAGATGCTCAGAAGGGACAATAGCGGACTGACTGAGAGGAAACTGCTCTTTAGGAGAAACTGTGTGGCCCTTAAAATCGCTGTTATGGTTAAAACTCTCAGCTGGAGTGAGACATGTGTTCCCGGCGCCCCGTCACTGTCACTGACGCAGCTGTTTGCGAGCCGGCTCAGGGGTGGATTGGACCAGGTGGGTGCTGCGCCTTATGGCCACGTCAGTTTGATGTTTGGCGGGGGATACCGCCGCGGGGGAAGAGGGCGGTACGGTTTAGTTGGAACCGGGGCTTGGGGAGGCGCAGCTGCAGTCTGTGGGGCGCCATCCCCTCGAGCTGGCATTTTGGTGCTGCATATACTGGAACGGGAATTGCCTGGCCACTGCAGTCATGTTGCCTGCACTATCAGTGGTCAGTGTGCTGACTTTACGTTCAATGTCCCACAACTGGCTACTTGCAGAAAGTGCTTGGCACACGCTTCAGCAAAATTGATCTCCTCTATCTTCATAACAGTGAAAGCATGCGACCGGAGTTTCCACTGTGGATCAAAATAATGTGCTGTGACCCCAAGGTAACTGTGATTAGTCTCTGTTGAGTGCAGCACATGGATGCTGCGCTGCATCGCTTCCTCATTTCCAAGACTGAGGAGCGGGCAAGGGCCCAAATCACAGAATGTGTGTGCATTAAAGGTATAGTATGTGATGTCAATCTAATACACTTTTTGTCACATTCAGTGAATATCTCCTGGCTGTGTAAATGGAAAATGAACATAAAGTTTAATATCAGTTCAGTAAGTTTTCTATTAGTTTGGCAGTTAAGTTTAAATATCAACTATCTTTGCACAGAGTCGCTTACTGCACCTTTAATTGCGTGTCAAAACAATTATTGGCATTAAAAGGAATTTGAGTTAACTCGTTATCACCTTAATTTTGACTGCCCTAAAGTGTTACGCAATGTTGCTTTGAACATGTGTCAAATCACGCACCTATGTACTAACATTTGCAATTTGGAGTACCTAGTGCGTTTAGACTGACGAAGTGTGGCCAAATGCGGCGCACTACGAGTACCTGAATGCTGCAGTCAAAATGGTCAAAACCATCTGATCACCATCTTTGCTATGTAGTGGAAGCTACGGGACCACCACCGTCTTTTCAAATATGAATATGGCGGGCCAGGAAGCTGCAGCGGTTGCGATTGAAATGGCAAAACTATACAAATGTAATTTATACATGTTTTTTTTTTTTTTTTTTTTTCTTTCAGAAAGGACCACTATACTTTAGTCAGAGAGGGAGAAAACAAGCCAGCTAATATTTTGTTGGGCGACGATAGGTAGATGAAGAGCCATTTCCAGTCAATGCACAATGGCCATGTAAGATTTGAGACAACACTGTCGAAATTTCAGCACTACACAAGACAGAACATAATGTACACAGTGTACGTCATGTAGGTGTACTCACGGAACTATCCAAATTGAGACACACAGATTGTGTTGCTTTTGGCCAAATACCAATGTAAATATGCTAACATGCAAATGTTTTGCAGGTATAATGATGAACCATGTTAACCATCTTAGTTACATTTGCTGATTAGCACAAAACACAAAGTGAGCGGACCCTTTCTCTCAATTTCTTTCTGGCTTAGTATGCTTACTGATATATGGCTGCCTATTAATTCCAGGACTGCTTTGGTTTTGTAGCCTCTGCCTCCTGGATTGGATACTCTGTAAATCAAGTTGTTTGTATGACTTACTGGTGGCCATGGCATCGAGATGACTCAAACGGTTATTAAAGCTCTCTACATTTGGCATTTAAGTAGCCACAAATTAGTCATTGTGGTTTTACATGCCAAAATATCCATCAATCCACACATTTTAATCTGCAGTGGTTGTCTGTCTAACATGTCTAACAGACATGCAAACCACCAAAAATGGGACACGGCTTGGCGGATTAACAGAATATGTACTGTAGCCTGTGTGTGTGTGTATGTTCCTATTTATATCTTTGTGAGAATCTTAAATTTTAATTTGATTGATATCTTGATTGCTGTAATTATTAATTCAGTGATAGACAGTCGAAGTGTGTAGTTCTGTCGTTATGTCTGTGTGCTGTCAGTGTTTGTAATATTTGCAATTATTAATTGGCACGAAAAAGAATAAATAAATAAAGAATAAAAATACAGTATGGGTTTGGGTTAAGGGCTGGGATAAGCATCTGGCGGTAAAGGCAAAGGTTGAGGTCAGATTATAACTGGGAATGTGTAAAGGCAGTTAAAGGAGAGAGAGCTGTGACAGATACAAATATGTTCTGTCAAATTACAGACAGTGAGATCAGTATTGTGCAATGCCACTCACACAGCTATCATCACATCAGACATAAAGTGACAATTCACAGCTCCCTCGAGGTATATGGGTTTAGAACTGCCTTTAAGGCTTTTTGACAAATATTTACATTAGTGCTGTCAAACAATTAAAATATTTAATTGCGATTAATCACATTAATGTCATAGTTAACTCGCAATTAATCGCACATTTTTATCTATTTTAAATGTCCCTAAATTTCTTTTTGTCCAATTATTTTTTCTCATTTTAACGCTCTTATCGACATGGAAAAGTGGATCAGCTTGCTTTGTGCTTTTGTCACCTGGCTTTGACGAGGGGGCGCAGAATTCACATCAGCTGTGTGCTTGGCCATCAAGTGGTATTTCAGACTGGATGTACTGCGATGACAGGTCAGTTCACAACGACAAAACACACAGATTACTTTGGTCTTGTCAATGGAACCATTTGGCAACTTTTTAAAAGTAAACTTTCCATTCAGAATCTTATTGGCATCCATTTCGGCGTCTCGCGCTCGCCATCCACTCAAAACGTAACGTTAGCCTACTACTCTTTGGCCGGCTCGCAAGCCCAAAGAAGTGTATGCGTTGTGCCTGTTGTTTTGTTTCCGGTCTAGCTAGAGCCGATGTGGTGTTGTAGTTTTTCTAACGTTACTAGTTGTTGCAAAAGCATGTGAAAAAAAACTACAAAGTTTGCTATGCCAAAAAGAACGTTAATCTTGCGATAAAAAAATTGACACCGTTAAAATGGGTTTGCGTTAACACCGTTAATAACGCATTTACATCCCTTAACGCTTGTTTACAATGAATGGTTCCAGCTGTGCACAGAACAGAGGAATCTGTACATTCTATACTCATAGGGGACATTAAAAGTAATCTAGACACGTCAAAGCAGATTCCTGGCAGTTGTTGCCTACATGCAAATCAGATCTTCCAACTTTCTAACCAGCCAATCAACTCAGAGACAACTAAGATTTTTGACTACAAGTTGTGGAGTATCCTTGTTGTGTGTTTGCACATGTAGATATCATATTTAAATAACATTGATATATGGAGCGAATATTTATTCATAATTCAAATTGAAAGTCCAAAGAGATAACGAAACAAGATCAAATTAAAAATAGTATTATTTTAACTAAAATAGCATTATTTTAATTAAAAGTAGCATTATTTTACTACGCTACTAGGAAAAATCATGCCATAATTAAATGTGAAATGTAAAAGCTTAAATGGAAATACTTAAATTAAAATCTCAAAAAGAAAAAAATAAATTTTATTTTAACCTTTCCCCTTTATAATTTTCAATTTGACATTTTATCTTTTGAATTTTATGTTTTACATTTCACATTGACATTTTAAGATTCACCTTTTACATTTCGATTTAACATTAAGCTTTTCATTTAGAAGTGACAGGTGTCAATTTAAATGAGAAGGCGTGGCCCAACGGCTGGTGGGAGGGTCTGAAACCACTTCCAGCTGAGTCTCTGAGCATTAACCTACTGGCCGACCAGTAAGCAAGCGATCCCAGCCACCACCAGCTGCCTGTCACCTAAGACTGGAGCTTCCAAGTCCGACAACATATCAGAGCAAATGTGCAATTGGCCATACATTTTTGTAAAACTGCCCATATTCAAACTGTACACAGTTAATTTCTCGCATAAAACAGTCTCAGAAATGAATTTAGTGGTGAAATATAGCAGACCAAAAAAACAATCAATTCTTGAATATCGCGGCTCAGCTGCGGCTCATCTAGAGATTCGGCATCATCGCAGCTACAGCGGGTAACGATGTGCCCCAGCCCCGGGCAAGGTAAGGAGACAGGCGCTGTAACGGCTTCTCCAGCAGGCTGAACCGGCTTCCTCCCTTCCCTTTTCCGGGGCACATCGCTACGCACTGTAGCGGCTTCTCCAGCAGGCTCGGCTGCGGCTCATAGAAATGCAGCGTGTCCCCTTTTTTATATCTAGCCATCACACATCCAGGTAGCGATGTGGCCCGGGCCGGGACGTGAGTGTGGAAGCCGGTTCAGCCTGCTAGAGAAGCCAGGCTGTTTTTTTTTCATCTGCTATATTTCACCACTAAATTCATTTCTGAGACTGTTTTACCACAAACACTAGCTACGGCACGTAACAGGAGGTATTTACACTTCTGAGCTGAAAATGTCCCCGGAGTTTGTCTCAGAAATCTGGTAACCTTAATTTTAGTACCCTTTGTCTACCAGAGAGGACAAGTTATCTTTTAGTTAGCTAATGTTAGCTATGTATTAGCAAGCTAAGGCACTTGAAAACATAATACTAAAGCTTTCTGATTTATCCACATTACATAATAACACAAGTAAAAATGAGGACATAACATTACTTTTTACTCAAAGTGAACCATGACACCAGATTACAAAACAGGCTGGCTTTAACTCTCAGAGGTCTGAGGATGCACCCTCGCACCAGAACGGCGTTTGGTGTTTTAAACCCCCAACAGTGCCTTCCAGGCAGCGCTGCCTGGAAGGCACTTTTGGGGGCTTAGGATTAGGCAATGGTTATGGTTAGGGTTGGGTTAGGGTTAGGGGTTAAGGGTTTTATTTTTTGGCACAGGCCTATTGATCTGAAAGAAAAAAGGTAGATGGAGGTATGAGGGGGTCAGAAAGGGCTTCTATTGAGTAGTGGGCGGATGGATTGGTAGTGTAGAGGCAACTCTGTTTCTCCGAACCCGGGGAACTGGGGTACGAGCCCCAGGCAAGGCACATCCATTGGACCGCAGGACAGAGGAAAAACAACGGGTCTAGGGTTGGGTTGAGGTCCAGGTGTCCATTTTGGGAGGGAACGGAAGGGGAGACATAGTGTTTGAAGTTTAACCGGAATGGGACTATGGATAGAAAGGGGAAAAGTAAGTATAGAGAAGAGATGTAGGGAAACTTACAACATTAATAAGTAAAATTAGACGAAAAAGTAGCTGAAGGTGGTCTAAGAGAAAGGCTGAAAATAGAATCCTGCATAGTAATACAATATAAGATAAGTTACATGCATGCAATCATCCAAAAGGGATAAAACCTATAAGTGCTGGGTTGAAAGCACCAGTAAAAATTATACAAAAACACATCTAGTTGACAGTAGAATGAATAAATAAATAGAAAGAAAATAATTAATAATAATTAGGGTTAGAGTTAAGGTTAGGGTTAGGTGCCTTGAAGTCAACGGACGCAGCGCTGCCTGGAAGGAGACGTTGGGGTCTTAAAACACCATTGAGCTGAAGTCAAACACACAACATGTGTGTGACTGCTTTTTATAACTAAATTCTCATGTTATAATGTAAAAATGCAGTGGTGGAAAGCAAATAATTATGTTTACTTGAGTACTGTACTAAAGTACATTTTTTAAGTACCTGTGCTGTACTTGAGTATTTCCATCTTTTATCTGTGTGCGTTGTTGGATGACGATTGGATGACTGACAGCCAAAAGCACAGCCTTAACCCTTCTACTGAAGGGCAAACTTTTTCAGTTGGTGTCAAAATTCACTAGCAACACAAAACCATACGTACATAACAGTGTTACTTCTGATGATGTGATATTCAGAGGGGGAGTCTGCAGTGAAGCTTTGGGGTGAGCAACTTATGTCACTGTGGTTAGAAAGACATTTGCTGGATTTGTGGTAAACATAAGCATGGGGCCTAGAAGTATTGTTTTATAGTGACTTGATAAAATCCATGTGTTCTTTACAGGAGGGGACGTGGCCACAACCTGTTTGACAGCACCTCCCTGTACTCATCTGCTCTCTGTTTACATGTTTTTGTGGCAAAACGTGTCTACTGCTCTTGTTTCTCTATTATTATTATTATTATTCCTTTACCAATGGCTTTCAGAATTTGCATGTGAAAAATGTGGATTTTCCTGAAAACAACAATGCTGAGTCATTTTAAAGGATAAGTGGCACAGTGAAATAATTACCGGCAAGGGCTGGGTGTCTGTCTCCTCCTACACATCAACGAGGAGGGAGAGGTCTCGCTCATAAATACTGACTTCAAGACAGCAAAGGGAACTGTATCTTCACAGGACATCCCTCCCTGAACCAGGTAAGTGCTGGAGATCACTGCAGTCATGACTGTATGAAATTACTCCTTTGATCACCGCCACACTAACGCTAAATACTTGCAATTTAATTTGGAATCATTTATTTGATTTTATGGTTATTTTTTCACTCTGTATTTTTGTGTTATTAAGGTTAGGGTTATTTTGTAATTTTAAACTCTGATCTTATTTCATTTCAGCCTTCATAACCACGGGCACAATGGCAGGTTAGTGCATCGTTTTCTCAGGAATTATTTTCCACAACATTCCATAATATATTATCACAGGGCAGGATTCATCCTGTCTACATCCACAATGTTAAAAAAAATGCCAGCCTCAGTGATTGCACAAGACATGTTTCCTCTAATCAGTAAAAGCTTATCAATTGATAATGGGTTTTTTTCTCTACAGATGCAAGCTTTCAGCGGGAGTTCCTGGAAACCCACAATGCCTACAGGCTGAAGCACAACACGCCAAAGATGACCCTTAGCAGCGAGCTGTCTGCTTCAGCTCAGAAATGGGCCAATCACCTGCTGGCAATCGGCGCCCTGCAACACAGTAAACCTGAGGACAGAAAGAACATTGGAGAGAATGTCTACAGTATGTGGAGCTCAGCGACCCTTAAACTGACAGGTAAATTAGACCCAAGCCCTCTGTACGTATTCTAGTGTTACACTATGTTTTACCAATTACCACCCACCTGTAATTTTAAGAAATAATGTTGCCATTTCTATCCAAGTTTATTAAGTTTTTTTTTAGGAAAAACGCTGCTTTGCGCTAGCTGAGGGGTGTCAAACTAATTTTAGTTCATGGGCTACATCCCCCTAATCTTATCGCAAGTGGGCCAGACCAGTAAATCACTCCAGAAAGTTTCTTGTCAGCTTGATGTTGGCAAATGCAAGTTGCTTCTGCTACGACAGCGTTCTAAGGCCATTGTATGAAAAAATAATAATGTTACAGACCTGATAGAGAGGGTTCATATTTCGAGAAAAAACTTAGACTTTTTAGGATTAAAGTCATACATTTACGGAAAAAGAACTCTCTGTGATTAAAGTGGTAAATTTGGAATTGGAATGAATTACTTCTCTGCAATTTTCACACTTTGCAAAGTCATCCAGTGTGCCTGATTGGACCCCTTGGTGGGCCGGTTTTGTTTGACACCCCTGAGCTAAACTGTCCTTCACCAACTGCAGTTGAAATCAAACAATCTGCCTTTAGAGCAGCTCTGTTTAGGCTATAAAGCTCAAACTTCAACTACCAATTTAAACGTTCATATTATGTTCATTAATTTTTGTCTCCTCCATGTTTTAGGGAAAGAAGCTGTAGATTCGTGGTACAGTGAGATCAAGAATTACAACTGGAGCCGCCCTGGATTCAGCAGCAATACTGGTAAAGCTCAACCCACATCATGACAAGTTCTAGGAAGTCTGTAAATAGAAATACATTTGAAATGTGTGAATCAATACAAATATATTGTTATATAAACGTGTAGATCTGCATCCCTAAAATATGTACAGTACCAGTCAAAAGTTTGGACACTCAAGTAAATTGGAAAGTATGTCTAAACCTTTGACTGGTCTTTATTATCTACTTAAAGAATAAGCCATAACTGTGAGAGAAGTTAAGTTACTACTTTGTTATATTGCTCTGTAATTGTATTTATGTTCAGGTTCAGATGTTATACTAGTGAATAACACATTGGAAGATAGCATATTCTCTTGCAAGTTAGAAACATTGTACCCCACTGCTGTGTTTCCTACTGCAGGTCATTTTACTCAGGTGGTGTGGAAAGACAGCAAAGAACTGGGCGTGGGCATTGCCACTGATGGCCACAAGGTCTTTGTGGTTGGGCAGTACCGGCCAGCTGGCAACATGAACATGGCAGGATACTTTGAGAAAAACGTCCTCCCAAAAGGTAACATATTACCACAATTTTGCTAATGTGATTAAGCACATTACCTTACAAGGCAGCGGAAGTCAACTTTACAAGTCTGCAGCCCCAGAGGAAAACGAGAAATCTGTTTAACTTTTGAGAATTTCATTTCCCAGAAATGTTGTAAAGGCATTAAATTATGCCTTCAAGTTATGGATTAATCCAAATTAGAGACTACGTCACACCAAAGACCAGTGGTGGAAAGTAACTAATTTACTGTACTTTTGAGGTAATAGTATTTTACTTGAGGACTTCCATTTTATGCTACTTCATACTGTTACTCCACTACATTTCAGAGAGAAATATTGTACTTTATACTTCACTACATTTAATTGACAGCTATAGTTACTAGTTACTTTGACAATTGAGATTTTACATACAAAACCTATAATAGGATGTGAATTGTGATATTCTTAAATATCCTAATAATATATGGAGTAGTTCAAATTAGCACTAATTTGAATAGCTACAAAATAAAATACTGTTTATATCAGTAGTAGTAATGCAAATATATATATATATATATATATATATATATATATATATATATATATATATATATATATATATATATATATATATATATATATATACAGTGAGGAAAATAAGTATTTGAACACCCTGCTATTTTGCAGGTTCTCCCACTTGGAAATCATGGAGGGGTCTGAAATTGTCATCGTAGGTGCATGTCCACTGTGAGAGACATAATCTAAAAAAAAAAAATCCAGAAATCACAATGTATGATTTTTTAACTATTTATTTGTATGATACAGCTGAAAATAAGTATTTGAACACCTGAGAAAATCAATGTTAATATTTGGTACAATAGCCTTTGTTTGCAATTACAGAGGTCAAAGTTTCCTGTAGTTTTTCACCAGGTTTGCACACACTGCAGGAGGGAGTTTGGCCCACTCCTCCACACAGATCTTCTCTAGATCAGTCAGGTTTCTGGGCTGTCACTGAGAAACACGGAGTTTGAGCTCCCTCCAAAGATTCTCTATTGGGTTTAGGTCTGGAGACTGGCTAGGCCACGCCAGAACCTTGATATGCTTCTTACAGAGCCACTCCTTGGTTATCCTGGCTGTGTGCTTCGGGTCATTGTCATGTTGGAAGACCCAGCCTCGACCCATCTTCAATGCTCTAACTGAGGGAAGGAGGTTGTTCCCCAAAATCTCGCAATACATGGCCCCGGTCATCCTCTCCTTAATACAGTGCAGTTGCCCTGTCCCATGTGCAGAAAAAAAACCCCAAAGCATGATGCTACCACCCCCATGCTTCACAGTAGGGATGGTGGTCTTGGGATGGTACTCATCATTCTTCTTCCTCCAAACACGGTTAGTGGAATTATGACCAAAAAGTTCTATTTTGGTCTCATCTGACCACATGACTTTCTCCCATGACTCCTCTGCATCATCCAAATGGTGATTGGCAAACTTAAGACGGGCCTTGACATGTGCTGGTTTAAGCAGGGGAACCTTCCGTGCCATGCATGATTTCGAACCATGACGTCTTAGTGTATTACCAACAGTAACCTTGGAAACGGTGGTCCCAGCTCTTTTCAGGTCATTGACCAGCTCCTCCCGTGTAGCCCTGGGCTGATTTCTCACCTTTCTTAGGATCATTGAGACCCCACGAGGTGAGATCTTGCATGGAGCCCCAGTCCGAGGGAGATTGACAGTCATGTTTAGCTTCTTCCATTTTCTAATGATTGCTCCAACAGTGGACCTTTTTTCACCAAGCTGCTTGACAATTTCCCCGTAGACCTTTCCAGCCTTGTGGAGGTGTACAATTTTGACTCTAGTGTCTTTGGACAGCTCTTTGGTCTTGGCCATGTTAGTAGTTGGATTCTTACCAATTGTATGGGGTGGACATGTGCCTTTATGCAGCTAACGACCTCAAAGAGGTGCATCTAATTTAGGATAATAAATGGAGTGGAGGTGGACATTTTAAAGGCAGACTAACAGGTCTTTGAGGGTCAGAATTCTAGCTGATAGACAGGTGTTCAAATACTTATTTGCAGCTGTATCATACAAATAAATAGTTAAAAAAATCATACATTGTGATTTCTGGATTTTTGTTTTTAGATTATGTCTCTCACAGTGGACATGCACCTACGATGACAATTTCAGACCCCTCCATGATTTCCAAGTGGGAGAACCTGCAAAATAGCAGGGTGTTCAAATACTTATTTTCCTCACTGTATATATATATATAGTGTACATGCACTCTGAAAACGGGGCAAGCATAAGAGTTACTTTTGATTCTGTAAGGATATTTTGCTGCTTATTCTCATGGTCCATAACTGATACACTGTAAAACCTTTCACCGTAAACCTACAGTATTATACTGGCAGCAGCTTAGCCAGTAAACTACTGTTTATTTACAGTTTGCATACTGTTTTTAAATGTTAAGGTATTTTACTGTAAATAGACATACAGTTTATTACTGTATTATTTGAATTTACAGTAATATACTGGCTGCCGTGTAAGTCCCACCTTTTCCTTTATTTTCCCAAGATGCATTGATATAAACAGTAAATTTTTTCTTCATCCACCAGCCACTGTGGCTGGTGGATGCTCAATTTTACCAGCCACTTCTATTTTTACCAGCCACTTTTTCCGGAATTCAATTCATGCATAATTTTTATTATTAATACATATTTTATTAATATAGGCAAATAAAAAGTAATGTGAAAAAAAGCCTGCGAGACCATGGTAAAATTGTGTTTGGTCAGTTTGGTCATATTCTACAGTAATTGTAGGCCTACATGTTTAATGGACAAAAAAATATTGACTCATCTCTCAGTAACATAGTATTAAACAGTCCCTCCAGGATTTCGCAGCCTTTTTTTAAGATTGTTGCGGCCCAAAATGCCTCATTTTGCGGGAGCTTTTGTAAAAAATTGCGATAAAAGTTGCGATGTCTTTTGTATTTTTGTTGCAATGAAGTTGCGAGAGACAGTGAAAGTTGCTTTTCTGTATAGTTCTTTAAAAATAGAAAGGAAACTTATTTTGGGGAGAATAAAATTACTCTGGGCTGAGTTTTCCTAGTAACCTTTCCAAAAAGGCTCAGGATGCTGCAAATGTTGGTATAATATGAAAATGGCTGGTGGATTTTAAAAATAATAATTTATTGAATGAATGAATGAAATTTGAACATTTCTGTCAGTGGCTTGTTGATCTTTACATTGTTAGTTAATTTCCTAACCTGGCCTGGGACCACACATTCATACGGTTTGTACTTATTGGACTTTAACTGCACTTACAATAAAGACCGTAGCTGTCCTCAATTTAGGTCATCGTGTACGTCTCATCTCTGTTTTTTCCTGCATCCACCGTGTGTGGGGGTGGGTGGGTTAGTGTGGGTGTGTGTAGAACTGAGCAGCAGAGAGCCAACAGGATTAATGTTAATGTTACAGCGTACATTAATGTTTAATACAGGTTGGCAGGACAGTCTGAAATGTTTTGCATGGTCTTTCATTTCATTTCCTCCGTTATTTTGGTATTTTAATGTTTTTATTATGAGGCAGCAAAATCCGGAAATGTTGGGCATTCATTAGCAGTAACGTAACGTGCATTGTTTCTTAGCAACAGCATTCTTTGACAAAAGTGTAAAAAAAAAAATGTAAAAAAAAAAGAAAAAGTTGGCTGGTGGCGGGTGCTAATTTCCCACCCTGGTCATAACAAACATTTGTGTTGGTACCAAACTTTCTATACACCTGACTCCACCCTTAGGGGTGCATGCAGTAACCGCTGTGAGGAAACTTACATAGCTTTTTAAAGTAAACCTGATGCCACAACAGTAGATGTTTCCTCTGATACAGCCCTTTTTCAGTCAGCTAGATGGATTTTACTCATATCTGGTGCAGGTTTTAGGAACACACAATGGCCTACTGTTTTTACACTTCATCAGTTGAACAACATGCCTCACCAGCCTTTTACTGTCACTTTCCAGCGTAAAAGACAACTGGCAGAGAGGTGGGTGGAGCAGACGACACTTCCATTGAGGAAGGTGCAGTGAGCCCAAGGAAAATTTCACACTGCTGTAGATCTTTGACCATTACTGCGACCCCCAACACACCGTTGCTAAATGTTCCATGTTGTAAAAAACGTAAAATACATCAAATAAAACATGTTATTGTGTAAAATTGTCTAGGTTGATAATGCATTTAATGAATCTGTAGTTAAAGTGACAGGTTAAAGAAACTGAACTGTAGTGTTGTAATCATGACTAACTAAACATTAGTTACAATTCTTCGTGTTTGTGGCCCTTTAAATAAAGTGCTGACCTGCTCCA
Source organism: Zingel zingel (assembly GCA_023566125.1). Lineage (NCBI taxonomy): Eukaryota > Metazoa > Chordata > Actinopteri > Perciformes > Percidae > Zingel > Zingel zingel. Next base: position 44,744,220 of record CM042314.1, read on the forward strand.
TCGTTAACAATTATAATGGTGGCATATGCCCCAATCTTTGTGACACCACAAATACAAATACATGTCAAGACAGTTCTTGTGTTCAGATATTTAGAAGTTAGTAAAAAGTAAAATTCATGAATATATTACTTGGCTGAACATTGTTCTTAGACATTACTGTTTAAGTGCCTTATGTTGTTGTGAATAAAGCAACTATGAAAATGCATCTGCAGTGTACTGTATTTTGTGTCAATGCAGTGACCTTAGCATCATTTTTCCAACCCACTCCTTTAATTCTTAATACAGTTACAGTAATTGTATGTCACCATTAAATATATCTTATTGAATAAATGTTAAAGATGGACATCAGCACTTCATTTGAAGGGCCACAAACATGATTAAGTAATGAAGACATAATGTTTAGTTAATCATGATTAAAACATTTTAGAATATATGTACACTGCTGTGACTGGTCATATACCTTAATTGATGCATTAATGTTAATGTTAATATTGCATAATTGTATAACTAACATATTGTTTCTGCATTAAGTCATGCATGAGATACTATTAATCCTTGTAGATTACTGATAGTTCATGAAGTACTACGTGAATGAATGTACTACGTGAATGAAGTCATGCATGAATCCATGATAATTCATTTGCCATTATTATAAAGTGTTACCAATGCAATCAGCACTGAGCTATATACACATTATTATCCACTAAACCAAATCACTAATTCCCTTAATTTAAATAGATCCATAGACAAGTGACAGGTTCCAGGAAAGATCTGAATAAAGAATTGGAAAACGAAAATGCTCTGGATGAGGATAATGTAATTTTGCTCTTATTCTAAGAATTAAGTCTTGAGGAGACCGACATTGACTCTTCCTGTACATTTTTTTTTGACTGTTAATTTTTTATTAAAGGGGCTACCGAGAAGTTTTGGGATCTTCAGTCAAAATAGACTTGTCCCTCTCTTCGCCAGCAATACATTTTTCTATGACCCTTCAACTATTATGGTGGCCATTTCAGTAGATTTACTCACTAACAATATTGTGGAAACACAATAAGCATGGAAACTAAATGCACACTTCTCCTCAACACAGATGGTCCAGGGTTCGAGTCCGACCTGTGACAGTTTTGCTGCATGTCTTCCCCCCTCTCCCCTTTCATATCTCAGCTTTCCTATCTAATAAAGGCAGAAATGTCCAAAAAAACAAAAAAAACAAATGCACACTTCCTGAATTACTGCATCACTCCAAATACTAAGTTACTCCTCTAGTAAACTAGTATTCACATGAAATAAAAAAAAAAATAAAACATTGAGACTATTCATCAAAGTACACTGGGTAATAACCCATATTGACAGCTGGCCGGCCCAATCAGAAATTCAACACTAGAGAACTTGTCCCGCTTCGGTCCCCCTACAGGTTGTCTCGTTGGAACTACAGCTCGCGCTACGGTCCCCCTACAGGTTGTCTCATTGGAACTACAACTGGAAACTTTATACATTGTTCGTCTGCTATTTCATTACTAAATTCACTTCTGAGACTTTTTTATGCGAGAAATCAACTATGTAGAGCTCAAATGTGGGCCGTTTTACGAAAATTGATCTGTGCAAATTCAAGATTATCTTTCTATAAATGGTTTAACATCTATGTTCCAACATGCATACAGAGCTGGTCACTCTACTGGTACCGCTATGTTACAAATGTCTAATAGCTGGCTGACATCAATTGACCGGTTGATGCTTGTGGGCACAGTTATGCTAGATTTCAGTGCTGCTTTTGATGTGATTGATCATGATCTCTTAATTGGTAAACTTATTTGTTATGGTTTTAAACACTCAGCTATTTTGTGGTTAAGAAGTTACCTGTCCAGTAGATCACAGAGACTATATTACAATGGCACTTTTTCAAACAGCAAGGCGTTAGACTGTGGTGTTCCACAGGGGAGTTGCCTAGGGCCTCTTCTTTTTGCAGTTTTCACCAATGATCTGCCACTTGCAATTGGGCAAGCAAGTTTAACAATGTATGCAGATGATTCTACCCTCTATTATGCCACATCTACATGTTCTGAGCTTAATCAGGTTCTATCTAGGGAGCTCAACATCGTACTTAATTTGATAAAATCAAACAAACTTGTGCTAAATGCATCAAAAACAGTCTGCATGGTTTTTGGCTCTAAACATAAATTAGCACATGGGCCTAAAATGAATCTTGAAGTTGCAGGCCAATCTATAAAACAAGTAAATAAAGTTAAGCTTTTAGGACTACGGCTTGGGACTAGTGCATTGTCATGGTCCGAGCCCATTGACTATATGGTTACTAAGATGGGAAGAGCAGTTGCCACTACAAGGAAATGCTCACCATTTCTACCCTCTTCTTTACTAAGGCAAATTGTTTGCTCTTTAGTTCTATGCCACTTAGATTATTGCTCAGTAATCTGGTCATCTGCCTCAAAAACCCTACTTAGAAAACTTCAAGTAGCACAAAATAAAGCTGTAAGACTTGTTCTAAAGTGCAATTTTAGGTCCAATGTAGTTAAAATGCATGAATGTCTTAAATGGTTGAGTGTTGAAAAAAGATTATTAGCCAATGTGCTTGCTTTGTTGCACTCTGTTATTCAAAGTCAGACACCATCATTTATTTTTGATAACATAACTTACAGTTCAGATATCCACACTTATTTAACAAGAGGAGCCAGTAGGGGGCAGATAATGTTACTTTTACCAAAATCCAAAAACTTGAAAAAAAACTTTTATTTACAGAGCAAGTTCTTTGTGGAATAAAATCCCTACTAACATTCGTTTTATCATAGGAAAGGACCATTTTAAAAAGAAAGTCAAATCTTACCTTCATTTAAATTATTTATTATGAGGTTTCTGATTGTGTGTCTTTGTCAATGTAAGCCACCTTAATGTTAGCCATGTAATATATGGTAATAAATAACTTTAATAAATAACGTTTTCAAGATATTTCTCTATTTGCTTGGTTTGTTATTGTTTTCATTTAATTTTATTTGTAAATTTTTTTTTGTTTTTTGTTATTTAGTTTTGTTGGCAAATATTGTTGCATGTATTTTATTTTATTTTATTTTAATTCTTTTCTGTATATGTTATGAAATGTTTTAATACTGTTTGACTAAATGCAGTGTTGGACCCCAGGAAGACTAGCTGGTCGTCTAGGCGTCAGCTAATGAGGATCCTTAATAAATACAAATACCTATGCTAAAACATACAATGACTGAGGAAGCCTAGTGACGAGTCCATAGCAACCAGTGTTGAATTACCCAGTGTGCTTTGCTGAATGTTCTCAATGTTTTATTGTTTTATTTCATGTGAATACTAGTTCACTAGATGAGTAACTTAGTATTTGAAGTAATGCAGTAATGCATTAAGTGATATTTAGTTTCCATGCTTATTGTGTTTCCACAACACTGTTAGTGAGTAAATCTACTGAAATGGCCACCACACCAAAACAGAGGAGTGGGATGCGTCAGATGAGAATGTAGAGGTTTAGTTACATCATGGCTGTAGCAAAACAATGGTAATCTGTACATCTTTGCGAAGCACAAACCAGTACAGTAATTTGTTGGAGAAGGTCATCCCTTTACTCCCATTCATTTTGGAGGGTCATTCAAAATGTAATGCTGGTGAAGGAGGGCCAGGTCTATTTTGACTAAAGGTCCCAAAACTTCTCCGGTGGCACTTAATTAAATGACGAAAAGTCCCTTACTAAATTCACTAGTGAGACTTTTTTATGCAAGCAAATTTTGTCCAACTGTGTGTCGCAGTTTAGCAGGAGCTCAGCAGGCTAACGTGACAGCGGCCGGTGCTGCCTCGCCGCCCGGCATGTCCTCCTTCATAGACCCGGCTCTCTGTGAGCTAGATGGATCTCCGTCACGACCGGAAGCCCACGGCACTCCATACCCGTGCAAAGTCACCGTTTCTGGGTGACTGGACTACCAAATGCCGAGGCCCTGACGGAGCTCCAGGACCTGCAGCTAGCCGCGATCTTTACCCATAGGATTGAAGGGACGCCAGCAGCTAACGAAAACCCTCACAAAAATGCATTAAATTGAAATCGGACACAAACGTTAGCTTTGTAAGACCTTAGGGTAGCTGTTATATAAGTGGCGTGACGAAATTCAAACTGTAAATATATTATAGTTATGCCAAAAGTGTAGCTAGCTAGCTAGCCTCGATCTTTAGCTACCCATAGGATTGAATGGACATTCGCAGCTAACGAAACCCCTCCTATTCACAAAAATACATTAAATTGAAATCGGACACAAGCGTTAGCTTTGTGACCAGCAATTTCCACTGGATGCGGAACGGCTGCGTGCTCCGCCATCCGTCAATACCCACCAGGTCCGGATTTGTTGCGGCATGGCTGCGGCCATGACTGACAGCTGTAGTCACGAGGACCCACAATATCTCGCGAATTCACGTAGAATAGAACCACAAAACCAACAACAGTTTGTTTCCATCCAGAGGAGTAGAGGGTAATCAACTCTATGCTGTGTTTTCAAGGTGTAGTGCAGAGAAATATGATCCGCCGTGAGCACGGTGTATTTTACTTTGAAAATTAACCCGATTTTTATTTTGTTTCTGTGCTCGACTTCCTGTCCCGCACTATCTGCTGTGTGCTGAATTTCTGCAAGGCTCTCCGTCAAAAATAGAAGCTCTGCGTATCTGCTCCGGAGGGCTGCGGACCGCTGGAGCTGGGACGGAGTAGGGACGCAGACGTTCCGCAGTCAGTGGAAATACACACATTGACTTTAATAGAAACCTAATGACTCCGTCGACGTTCCGGAGCTGTTACGCATCCAGTGGAAATTGCCGGTAAGACCTTGGGGATAGCTGTTATATAAGTGCCGTGACGAAATTCAAACTGTAAATATACTATAGTTATGCCGGCAGCCGGCCAGCTCCGCTGAGCCCGGTGCCCCGGTTGTCCAGTAACCCAGAAATGGTGACTTTGCCCTGGGTATGGAGCAGCTGCTGTTTCGTCAGACTCTGTGGACCTCCTGAAATCCGACACGTCTTACTAAATTTGCAATTAGCCATCAATTTTTGTAAAATGGCCCATATTTGAGCTTTATATAGTTGATTTCTCTTATACAAAAGTCTCAGAAGTGAATTTAGTAACGAAACATCGCAGTGTCTGAAATATGAGACCTGCTGTCTCGTCTCCAATGTGTTTGTATGTGGTTCGTTCAAACCAATCAGCACACAGCTCATCTAAATATTCATGAGCATACCATATTTGGAAGAAAAGCTCTTGTTATAAATAGGGCCATATTCACATGGTAGTTAAGGGCCCATAAAATGGCATTCAGTCAATTTTTAGCAGAATTTTCTCTCTGCTCAAATTTGGCTTTCCTTTATTTCCATTTGAACCAGTTCCCAATAGTTTAATCAATTTTTTAAATCAATCACAAGATTTCAGAAAAATAAAAGGAACCTTTTCTAAGCATTTAAATAATATAAATAGGCATTTGCAGACTAGCATATCACTGTAAAAATGTAAGTATTTGTTTAAAGAATGATATTTGTAGTTCTTTGAGTCTAACTGGCTGTTCCTTCCCTGCTGAACATACATGTGATTAGACAGTAGAGAGCTGCTCCTAAAGTCACTTATGTGATATCTATTTTACATTATATTATGTGATAGCTCTTAAAAGTATATTGCTATTTAATACAGTCTATGATGTTGATTGATGATTGGTTGTTGGTTTGATAAATACAAGCTCAGATCTCAACTGAATACCTACAGTATGCAAATGTTGACAATATGTTGACAGTGATCTGCTCTCCACCACCATCATATAAAAACACTAAATGAGGGAGTATCTTATGAACTATTGGTCATCCTTCCAGTAGAGTTCCACACTTGAGAGAGAAGTAAGTCAGAGTAGTGAGAATCTATAACCAAAGCTGTTCTGGAGACTTGTCGTGGAACAACATCTTAACAATGTAGGCTGAGCCCTCTGCAGCGGCCCCGGTTTGAGTCCAACTAATCAGAAGGATGCCAAATTGCTCATCTATCCATTATGTGTAACAGCGTATCCTTTAGGGTTGCAGGAAGCTGGAGCTAATCCCAGCTGACATTGGGGAGAGGGACACTGCCCACCGTGTTGCTCATCATGTATTATCAAGACCAAATATTGACTACATATCTCAAAATATTGACTTAGTACCTTGATATATTGACTTAGTATTTTAGAATATTGACTAAGAATCTCAAAATAATGAGTAACTTTTAAATACTGACTTAGAATTTCAATATATTGACTTAATATCTCAAAATATTGACTTAGTATCTCAATATACTAACTCAGTATCTGAGAATATTGACTATAATCTCAAATTAATTAGAAATATTAAAATATTGACTTAGTATCTAAATATATTGATTTAAAATCTTAGAATATTGACTTAGAATATCAATATATTGACTTAGTATCTCAGAATATAAACTAAGAATCTCAAAGTAATGAGAAACTTTAAAATATTGACTTAGAATATCAAAATATTGACTTAGTATCTTAAAATATTGACTTACTACCTCAAAATATTGACTAAGAATCTCAAAATAATGAGAAACTTTAAAATATGGACTAAGTCCATCCATCCATCCATCTTTGTCCGCATATCCGGTATCACGGGGGTAGCAGCTCCAGCAGGGGACCCCAAACTTCCCTTTCCCAAGCCACATTAACAACAGCTACAACTGAGGGATCCTGAGGCGTTCCCAGGCCAGGTTGGAGAAATAATCCCTCTACCTAGTCCTAAATCTTCCCCGAGGCCTCCTCCCAGCTGGACGTGCCTGGAACACCTCCCTAGGGAGGCGCCAAGGGGGCATCCTTACCAGATGCCCGAACCACCTCAAATGGCTCCTTTTGACGCAAAGGAGCAGCGGCTCTACTCCGAGCTCCTCACAGATGACTGTTCTTCTCATCCTATCTCTAAGGGAGACGCCAGCCACTCTCCTGAGGAAACCCATTTCGGCCGCTTGTACCCTGGATTTTGTTATTTCGGTCATGACCCAGCTTTCATGACCATAGGTGAGGGTAGGAACGAAAACTGACTGGTAGATTGAGAGCTTTGCTTTCTGGCTCAGCTCTCTTTTCGTCACAACGGTGCGATAAATTTAATGTAATACCACACCCACTGCGCCGATTCTCCGACCAATCTCCCGCTCCATTGTCCCCTCACTTGCGAACAAGACCCCAAGTTATTTAAACTCCTTCACTTGGGGTAAGGACTCATTCCTTACCTGGAAAAGGCACTCCATCGGTTTCCTGCTGAGAACCATGGCCTCAGATTTAGAGGTGCTGATCCTCATCCCAGCCACTTCACACTCGGCTGCGAACCGATCCAGTGAGTACTGAAGGTCACAGGCCGATGATGCCATCAGGACCACATCATCTGCAAAAAGCAGTGATGAGATCCCCAGCCCACCGAACTGCAACCCCTCCCCTCCCCACCCCGACTACGCCTCGATATCCTGTCCATAAATACTACAAACAGGATTGGTGACAAAGCGCAGCCCTGGCGTAGTCCAACCCTCACCTGAAATGAGTCCGACTTACTGCCAAGAACCCGGACACAGCTCTCGCTTTGGTGGTACAGAGATTGGATGGCCCTGAGAAGGTACCCCCTCACCTCATACTCCCGCAGCACCTCCCACAGTATCTCCCGGGGGACCCGGTGATACGCCTTCTCCAGATCCACAAAGCACATGTAGACCGGTTGGGCATACTCCCAGGCTCCCTCCAGGTTCCTTGCGAGAGTGAACCTCTGATCCGTTGTTCCACGACCAGGACGGAATACGCATTTTTCCTCTTCAACCCAAGGTTTGACTATTGGCCGAACCCTCCTTTCCAGCACCTTGGAGTAGACTTTACTGGGGAGGCTGAGAAGTGTGATACCCCTGTAATTGGCACACACCCTCTGGTCCCCCTTTTTGAACAGGGGAACCACCACCCCGGTCTGCCACTCCTTAGGCACCATCCCAGACTTCCACGCAATGTTGAAGAGGCGTGTCAACCAAGACAACCCCTCCACACCCAGAGCTTTAAGCATTTCTGGACGGATCTCCCCCTGCGGGATCAATCCCTGGGGCTTTGTTACTGTGGAGTTGTTTAACTACCTCAGCAACTTCCATAAGGGAAATTGACGACAATCCCCCATCATCCTCCAGCTCTGCCTTTACCATAGAGGGCGTATTAGCTGGATTTAGGAGTTCCTCAAAGTGCTCCTTCCACCGCCCTATTACCTCCTCAGTTGAGGTCAACAGCGTCCCATCCTTACTGTACACAGCTTGGTTGGTTTACCGACTTCCCCTTCCTGAGGTGGCGAATGGTTTTCCAGAAGCATCTTGGTGCCGACAAAAGTCCTTGTCTTCTCCGAATTTCTCCCACACCCGCTGCTTTGCCTCTTTCACGGCAGAGGCTGCAGCCCTTCGGTACCTTGCAACTGCCTCCGGAGTCCTCCGGGATAACATATCCCGGAAAGACTCCTTCTTCAGTCGGACGGCTTCCCTGACCACCGGTGTCCACCACGGTGTTCGAGGGTTACTGCCACTTGAGGCACCTAAGACCCTAAGACCATAGCTCCCCGCTGTAGCTTCAGCAATGGAAACTTTGAACACTGTCCACTCGGGTTCAATGCCCCCAGCCTCCACAGGGATGCACGTATGGACTAAGTATCTTAATAAATTGACTTAGCATCTCAATATATTGACTTAGTATCTTAAAATATTGACTTAGTATCTCAAAATAGTGACTTAGTATCTCAATATATTGACTTAGTATCTCAATATATAAACTTAGAATCTCAATATATTGACTTAGTATCTCAATATATAAACTTAGAATCTCAAAATATTGACTTAGTATCTCAATATATTGACTTAATATTAGGGCTGTCAACATTAACACGTTAATCGCGATGCGATTAAGGGCCAGGCATAACGCGTTAATTTTTTTTAATCACATGCCGGTATTTATTAATATATTATACACTTCACTCGGCTTCACGTCGTGCCTAACAGGCTACTATTTTGACCCTTTGCTGCACCTTTACTTATCATCAAGCTGCTATACTTCCTGCTGCTGCAGGCTGCAGGCATGATGGAGAGAGACAGCAGCAACACAATTCTGAATGACACTTTTTATTTTCCAAAACTCCCTGACGGCTCGTAGACAAGTCGAAAGCCACATGCACATTGTGTAAAGCCGAATTAAAATATCACCGAAGCACGTCAAGCTTGAGCTAGCACCTACGAGCTAATTAACGTGACTCAGGTTGATGCTACCCAATAGCATGCTACCCACTCAGGCAAAGCACTAGTTTGGAGAGTGCCATTTGCCGACCTGTGGATGAAACCAAATCCCCAAAAAATACAGCTCTTGCAAAATGGGTGGCAACTAACTGCAGACCTGCCAGCATCATAGACTCAGGTCTTAAAGACGTACTACAGTTGGCATGTTCTGACCCGTATTATACACTGCTGTCGAGGGGGACAGTAGTTTCACGCACACACAGCCTGTATGACACGGAGAAAGCAGCCCAACTGGGACTGCTGCAAGGTGCTGCAAACGCTGTCTCATTAACCAGTGATCACTGGAGGTCAGTGAGTAATCAAAATTATTTAGGAGTTGCTAAACACTATATTGACTCTGGTAAGGATAGGGTTTTTTAGTTAGGTAGGCTACTTGGAGGAATTGTGCAATAATGACAGATTCACACATTTTTCTTTTGTTTACAGTAAATAAATAATAAACAAATACAAATCTTAAATTCAAGTTCATAAAGTAACTTTCTTTGCATTAATTTGATTACCAATCATACACTGGTAAAAATTGCTTTCCATTGTTAATATTACTTAAAAACAGTTCTGAAATGCAAAATAATAGAATTTTAATCATGTGATAAAATATGCAATTAATGGAGATTAACTATAGGAATTTGGCGATAAAAAAAAATTAATCGTTTGACAGCCCTACTTAATATCTTAAAATATTGACTTGGAATCTCAAAGTAATGAGAAACTTTAAAATATTGACTTAATATCTCAACATACCCAGATAGCAAACAGTCATTGAAACTATGTTAAATCAACATTCCGTTGTCAACATTAAGTCATTGAATCAACATCAAACTCTGATGTTGATTCTACATCATTTTGCACCCTGTTTTAATATTGAAACAACGTTGAAATCCTGTCCATAGATCAACGGAATTTCAATGGTATTTCAATCACTATTAAGCCATAGAAAAGTATAGCTAGGCATACGAAAATGTAATGCCCTAAATTAAATAGCCTATAATGAATATCCTGCTTTATCTACAGTCAGGATGTTAAAAAGTGATGGAACATTTGAAAGCTTGTATGCCTATAGCCTAGCCTAAAACACTGACCACACCACACTGTTTAAGGTAAAAACAAATTCATTTTATTAGCCTCTTATTTAATTATTTGTCCTCTTTAGCATATTTACAGTTCATGGTCCTCTCAAGTCTGACTTGTTTGTCGTCCAGTTCATCCTGCCCGGTCTGGTGCATAGCGCAGCAACTGTTGCACAGCCTGGGCAAAAGTAAATTGGGTGACGGCGGCTGTCCCCATCTGCTGTGTAAGAGCATCTAAAACAGAAAATACAAGCACAATGCAAAAAAAATGAGCCTTTAAGTTAAACAGAACACCCACATATGCACACTTGGAAACAAATTCAGTAGCCTAGGCCTAGGATAAGGCAATTTGTCCAGTGTTGTAGGCTAGCCTATCATGTTTTCCCTACATTCAAATCACTTTTCAAAATTGCCCATTTTGCCCAAATTATTCGAATTAAAGGGAGGCAAAAGGATCAGCTTGCAGTAACACCTTTTATAAAGGAAAATGTCTGAGGCTCCCCCCCCCCCCCCCCCCCCCCCCCCCAGTATACACCCCAATGCGCGCACACACACACACACACACACACACACACACAAGAAAGTTACCTTTTTACTTGCTTCAGTCCCTCCTCCAGGTGATCTCTTATTTTTTTCCCCTTCCGCCTGGCATTTTTTCTCTCTACAAACACATTACAACACCATTAAAGCAATAAATACTGTCACATCCTTGCCAAACATCAGTTCAAAATAGACTGTTATGCTAAGACTAGCGCTAGCTAACATTAGCTAGGACTAGCTAACATGACCTAATTCTAAAAGTTGTCCTCAGCAAAATCCAAAAGCTATAATGCAACTACAAATGGAAATTCAGTCATATCCAATCATTTCCTTGCCAAAACATTTCCAACTTAATCTGTATCATATTCTAAGACTAGTTACTGCTAGCTTACGCTAGCTAATGTTAGCTAACGTTAGCTAACATTAGCTATTTTTAAAAGTCTTTTGCAGAATCCAAACGCATGATGGACACTAACCAACATGTTAACGAGTAATAGTATTTGATTTGGTACTATTAATTCATATCGAACATTACATATTAAGCTTACCTGATCGTATGGGTCCCAAGAGTCCCAAGAGTCCAGACATAAGATGTGTCCGATGCAGTACGTTAGTACTACCACCTGATGATCTCACGGTCAACCAAAAATCGATGGCTTTTCAATCATATTTCCCGTTCAACTATATATCAATGCATTTTCAATCATATTTCCCGGTCAACTATATATCAATGCATTTTCAATCATATTTCATATTGACTAAGAATCTCAAAGTAATGAGAAACTTGAAAATATTGACTTAGTATCTCAATATTTTATCTTAGGCCACGTCCACATGTACCAAAACGATCTTTTTTTTTACCCGTCTTCCCTGGATTCGTTTCACGGATAGTTGCGTCCAAACGTATCCATTTGTAAATGACTCAACACGCTACATCATATTCCAGGCCTGTAGGCGCCGCTGTTTCTGCTAGAGAAATTCACCAAAAAAACGGGGAACTTCCCATCATAACATGACTAGCCTAAGAGACTAGCGTTCTCTTAATACATCCGTGGACTATAATAACTTTCACCACTGCTCATTTGATAAAGGCTGCCGCAAGAAAACGTGTCTTTCTTTACATTGTATAATATGTTGTTGGATTACTTTTTATTTTGCAATTCTGTCTGCCATCGGACATGATTGCAGCACGCTAGCTGGCAGAGCTAACGTTAGCTCTGCTAACTAACATCGGCAGTCAAACAAACATCAATGATCCAATGTCTTTTTGATAATATACACGTTTTCTTGCAGTAGCCTTTCTACAATAAGCCGTGCTAAAAGTTACTATAATCCGTTCAAGGAGTTGATAAGTAGACAGATTAGCTAGCTAGTTGATAAGTTGTCTACTTCCACTTTATAAACAGATAACCATAGCAGCTAACGTTAACGTAACTTAGCTGCTTTAGCGATGTTTAACGTTAGCTACATAACGTTAGCAATATATCTTGTGTAGAATCCAGGACCGGCAGAGCAGAGGGAAGTGTCAGGAAGCAGAGACATTTATTTAGACAAGTATTTAGATGAAGTGAGCTTGTTTGACCATGGAGATGGGATATGCTTCACGGCAGTTGTGTGTGTGAGTGGCCGTGGGTAAGAGGTCGAGAGGTGTGGCGATGACATTGTCGATACGATAAGTATTCGGTTTCGCCATCCAAACGAAGCCAAAAGGGAGCCGTTTTCGATTTTTTTTCACCCTGGGACCAGGTTTCAAAAAAGTGCGTTTTCAGGCAGTATGTTTACTGGATTCGTGTGGATGATGGGCCCAAACGATGCTAAACGTGCATTTGCACCAAAAAGCCGTGTGGATGGCCCCTATCTCAAAATATCCACTAAGTAACTCAATATATTGACTTAGTATCTCAGAATATTGACTTAGACTCTCAAAGTAATGAGAAACTTTAAAATATTGACTTAGTATCTCAATATTTTGACTTAAGAATAATGGGACGGTTCGTTTTAGGACAAGATCGTGGGTGGGGTTATAAAATGACCGTTTCAGTGACATGCGGGACACAAACACTGGTCTCCTGGGTGAAATTCCTGTGTTGTTTGTTTCATACCACTCGCTACCGTTGTCGTTCTAAATACTACATCATCTTAGTGTGCCGCAGAGCTGCTGCTCTGCCCAGTGCGTTCCATACAAACACTGATGGGTGATTTTTGCGTCGTATCTGACGCTGAGAGACACTGACCTAGCGTCCGTATTTTACGAGTTGAGAGTTAAAACGGGTTGTTCTGGACGAAGGAGGGGAGACTAGACAGTCAGATCAGAGAGCCAAGTGCATTTTTAATAAGCTCTGTACATACAGTTTTAGTTTTTTTTTCTATTCAACAGCTCTGCCTATAAAAGTTGACTGTAACATTCTGTGGCTTTTGACTTGCGAAGGTTGAGAATACCGTCAGTGAGGATCTACAAAATGTACATACATGGCTGTCAGATAATAGATTACACTTGGGGAAAATTATGCCATTCTTTTGGTCCTAAATAAAATTCACCAGGGTTTTTGGGGTAAAGTTGGAGATTTCCATATTATTTAATTCCGTATAAATGATCTTGGCTGCATTTTAGACAGGTTTTTATCAGGTGGAAATATGGCTTTAAAAGCCCTCCCCTAGATAAATCAAAGCATTCATTTTTTAGCCAGAAAAGCCACCTTTCTGGACAGGCCGATTCTCCACACATTAACAGGAGCTCCAGTCCAAAATAATTTTGAGTATGCTGGCATCTCTTGGTATACCATATTATAACGCTTCAAAAGCAAACTTCTGCTTACATACAAAATTGTGAAAAACATGGTACCACAGTACTTCATTATTTTTCCTCCGTCCACACAGTTTCGAGCGTTTATCCCGTCAAACCAAGGAGGACACAGAGGATAAAAAAAAGTTATGGACTCTTCAGAAGAGGTAATTATCTTGTAATCGTTATGTCCTCTTTATCTCCAAAGCTAATGTGGTGACTTTTAATAGTAATCTAACACCACTGAAGACCTTTCTCAGCGGTGACGTAAAACACATCACTCAAGCTGATGGTCACGAATGTCGCCGGATGGCAACATTTTGTAAACGTAACCATACTGAGAAATACAGAAAGAGTTTTGTTGAGCCTATCAAGATTAATTAGCTTTATATCAACTGATGGCTTCAATGAAACAGACGTTAATTTATATAAAATAGTCACGCACTATAGCTTTAACAGAAAATCCTAGCCACTTTACAAGAGGTAGTTTGACAGATTTTATAATTTTTTTATTTAATAGTCTAATGGGTAAACACATTTTTTTACAGTGCTGCAGTACAGTGGAATAATCCTCCCACTAATCTAAAAACTGAGTGTTTCACTGATTATGTTTAAAGGGGCCTTAAAGAAACTGTGTGGACGGAGGGGTGCTTGTGGTGCACGATAACCAAAGGCTTGCGTCATGGGGATGCGCCGACAGTGTTGTTTATGAGTGAAAAATAATGAAGTACTGTGGTACCATGTTTTTCACAATTTTGTACGTAAACAGAAGTTTGCTTTTGAAGTGTTATAATAGTTTGACAAAAGCATGGTTACTGTCACAACAAAATTGTACACATTTATTTATTTGTGTGTGTGTGTGTGTGTGTGTGTGTGTGTGTGTGTGTGTGTGTGTGTGTGTGTGTGCGTGCGTGCGTGCGTGCGTGCGTGTATTGGGAGAAGTAAGGACTTTGATTGCATAGCTTTGTTGGGGTGCGGCGGGGGTTTTAGGAAGGGGGAACAATTGAGCACATGATAGTTTACATTGTAAATTAGGTGTGATTGTGGTTGTACAATTGTATATTTTAATGTTTTGTATTTTACTTGCATGGATTTTTTATTGTGATACTGACCTGCCAAGGGACTAAGGGTGGAAAATAGCACTTTTGCTACAACCTGGCACAATGCATCTCTCCTTGTTCTTATATAAGGTTAATGTTAACTTGTGCATTGTCCCTGTTTAAATAAAATGAATCTGAAGAAATAGTTACCAAGAACCATGTAGCATTTTCAATTTCAATTTTAAATGTTTTAGCTTTTATGACCAAGAGGTGTTTTTATATTCAGTGATGTTTAATGTGGCATATGTAATAACTGCTGTGCAGTGTTATACGTGCTTTTTTTAATTATCAAATAAATCAAACAAAATTGTGGACATTTCTGTGTTTAAACTATAGCGTTGTTGATATAGTTATTCTATAGTCATTACTTCCTGTTTTGTTTTGTATACTCACTTCTTGTCTCGTTTCAGATACTTCACTTCCTGTCCTTGCCTTTCCAAACTGTGATTGCGTACCCAACCCTGATTACTTTCACCTGTCCCTCATTATCCCTTTCCCCCAAATATATTTAGTCTGTGTTTTTTGTTTGTCTGTGTATTCAGCCTGTTTTTGGTTGATCAATTCCCTGCTTGTTTTGCCACTGACAGGCTCAGATTAATTATACTTACTGTCTGACAACACTATGGAAAGCATCCCTGCAGAGACAGTTTTGTTAAAGCGTAAGACCCTTTTTATTTAACATGAAACACTACCGAAATCACAGTAATTTTATCATTGTGAAACACACTTCAAAATGTGATCAAGCGCAATCAATCAAACACACTTTAACTTGGGTAATCCTTTCATTTGTCACTAAAACGAATCAAAAGGATGCCAAATTGCTCGTCATCTATCCATTATGTGTAACTTCATATTCTTTACAGGGTTGCAGGAAGCTGGAGCCAATCCCAGCTGACATTGGGGCGAGAGACACTGCATCACTGTGTTGCTCATCATATCGTGTGCAAAGAATATAAAAAAAAAAGTGTGATCATTCCCACAACTTTTTTTTTTTAAATAATATCAAAAATGATATTTACTTAATTTCAAAATCAACAATTGCTATTTTCATAGCTACAAAAACAAACGGGTAACTTTAAAATTCGACCACAGATTAAAAAAAAGGGGGGGGGGGGGGGGGGGTAACAAAGTGTACAGTAAGTAGCTTGAGCTGCTGTGGAATCTACTGTCCATGTGAAAATAATTCCAAAAGGTAACACTATGTGGCAGCATAACACAACAGAATGCGCCTTTTTGCTCTGCATGTTGCATATGGAAAAGCAGGACCTGCTTATAAACTGGAAACCTAATCAATTCGAAAAACTTACCTAAAAACCTAAATAAAGCATGGTTTATTTACTTTTAATATCTGTGATTCAAAGAGATTTTAAACTGTTTAATGATGACATGACAAACTACTAAACAATATTTTTAAATTAATTTCAAGAACATACAATTGCAACAAAGTAAGTGTTTTTTTTATATATATGTCAGCATAAACATTAACCGTTTGCCTTCAAATATTCAGTTAAAACAAAAATATATCTTGGTTCCTAATTTGTAAACAAGTGAGTGAAAATCTTTATAAAATATAAATATGTACTATTTATATTTTATAAAGTGCACATCTGTCACAGTTGTCAAATCAACTGTTGAACTATTGCCACCATCATAATATGATTTTTTTCATTTCATATCATGATTTTACATATGATACTGGTATTATCGTGAACGATATGATATGGCACACCCCTGTAGTGACTTAATTTGCCATAACCAAGTGAATGGTAACCAGCCACACAATAAACTTCAGGATTAGTGGTTGTTTTCAGATTAGAATAAGAAAAACTATGTGTTTTAATTGGTATATAAATATTGTACTCATATTTAGAATGTTGTCACAACTTAAAATCTGAAGCAGAGATCTGGTGTATAAGCACTGACTCATTTACAACTTTCTATAGAGCATACTGTGGAACTGTAGCCCATTATATCACTGCCTCTCCAGTCTATTTGTGATATATGGAAAGTAGGGCTGCATTGTATGCTGGTAACCACACAGGGAGTGCAAACTGACCAAATGCAAAGATGTGGTGTATAAGGAGGAAGTTGTACTGATAAGAATGGATGTATTCTGTCTGCCTGTTTGCCTATTGTCCTCTGTCCAGGTTTGAGGAGCAGGATGGTATGCTGGGAAAACGTGTCCATCATCAAAGGGTCACAGGTGTGATCGCAGTAACAGATATGTTTCCTGTAAAGATTAAACTCATGATTTTTTCAAGGTATGTATGCACTGAGAGGGTTGCTGGATCTGAATGACACTGAACATACAATTTTGTCAGTGTCTGATCGTATTTGGATTTGATGATCACCTTAATCCTAGTCTGGATCAATGGAAGTACATTTTCAGGATGAAGCCTGAGGGCCGAATATTGGGCATTGTCCCTCACCTTCTGCTCTCTTGATGTTGTCTTTCTCAAAATCCAACAACAACCTCCAAGCTAGCAAGCTACCAAATGGAAGCGTACGACGGGGACACTGGCATGACGGTGCCCCAAATGGCAAGTTTTGAAGAAAGTTTAGACAGCACAATAAGGCAGGCCTGATTGATTCTTTTGGTAAATTATTATAAAGATTTACAAAGAATATGTTTACGGCACTAGCTATATAACTGGGACATTTTGGGACCGATTGGCAGGGATTTGCTATGGACGAAGTACACATGGCGATGTTTAACTATGTATCCAGCTCATTTCTATAGCTCACTTTACTGTTAACTTAATATTTTATCTGATGTTTTCCTTTGCAGGGTGCAAATGTTCCACCACAACAAGTTCCTTTCCAAGACTATTTTGCAGAGCCACCATCGCTGCGTCTGGAACTTAGCGCCGCCCAGGACGATTGGGATTGGTTTAAAGAAATACAAAACAACTCGTACCAGCTCAGGCATGTATTCCTTGTCAGTAAACCTTAATGATATAGAACGCATTTGATCCGTACACAGCAAATAATCTCCTTCGATGTCATTGGTAACCTACATTTACGCACGTTTATGTAGCTGTAACATAATCACAAGTGTGATGGCATGTGGCTCAGAGTGTACAGAGGGTTGTCCCTCAACCACAAGATTGGTGGTTCGATCCTGGCCTCCTCATATCAAAGTGTCCTTGAGCATGACACTGAATCCCAAGCTGCTGTATTTGTATGTGTTCACTGCTCCTATTGTTTAGGATGGGTTAAATGCAGAAATTTAATTTCCCTACATTGTACTGTCAGTTGTATGTGACATTTAAAATTAAAGTTTGTTTACAAACTCACTATCGTAATCTATTGCTTAAAGGGTCATTTCTGTATTTCCCCATGCATTGGTGTCTAAGTGACTTATGTGAACAAACATCTTTAAAATTGGTCCAGTATTGAGCTGGAACGCTTTAACCGGTAGCTGGCAACCAGTCTGCAATGGAAACCTATAGGGAAAATGCGCATCATCAAATTCTGTCCACTAGAAGGGCTGTTTTTGCCACTGACAGGCTCAGATTGAAGTGTCTGTGTGACAACATTATGGAAAAGGATCCCTACAGAGATAGAGCTTTTTGATAAAGAGTAAGATCACTTTTTTATAACCAGAAACAGTTGGAAATGGCCATCGCCAAACTCACCAGACTCCTTTTAAATAAACAATACTTTTAGCATGTATAAAGTCAGCATATTTCCATATGTAAGTGGATGAATTAAGAGTTTATGTCAACCAAACCAGAGTGGTAATTATTGTAGCAGTGGAAAGACAAACCAAGATGTCTTTTGATAATTTTGTTTGTTTCTGTCGACTTAGTGTGTTTTATGGTGATAGAATTATTTAAACAGTGTCTGGTGTGTTTGACGATAGACATTTTGGGGCTGTTTCATGTTAAACACAATAATCTTATTCTTTAACAAAAAGGTCTATCTCTGTAGGGATCCTTTCCATAATGTTGCCAGTCACTTAGAATAATAATCTGAGCCTGTCAGTGGCCAAAACAGCACTTTTACTGGAGGTAAATTGAAGGTGCGCAATTGCTGAATAATGTTATATTGCACCTCGTTTTGTCTAGTACTGGACCAATTTCAAAAAGATTTGTTCCCATCAGTCACTTAGACACAAAAACATAGAAAAATAGGGTCCAGGTTAAACATGTTTATTTAGCCATTAAACCTAGACACAGATGTGACAGACCTAACTAAGACTAGTAACTGAGCTTCCTACCTGGCACTCACTGTATTGCAGAGAGACAGTGACTCAAAGTGTGAATACGTACCCCCTCTGAATTTTCTGTCTCTAATTAAAACCACATTTCCCATGAAGCCTGTTACTTCACGATGCCTCCTCCTCCTTTTCATCTTATCATGACAGTAATGATTTTTCCGTCAGCCACCGCCTACCGGGAACTCTGCAATGCAGTCTTAAGGTCATTAGAGACGGCCAGCCTTTTTGCTGATTACATGTTGATGATTTATACATGGTATGATAATGCTGTCATGCTACATGCAGCACATTTAAGTTAATCAAAACAGCTTATACATACAATCTAGACACAACAGTATGGTACAGTATAATGAGTTGCAGCCAGCTGGGCTTGCAGCAATGCCCTAACATTATGTTGTATTTTTGTAACATGATATCCTGTGTTAGCAGGGTGGGCAGATGCATCATGGACTTCCCCTGGACCAAGCTGTACACTGTGGGGCTGTGGCTGTGCATAGCCTGCTGGTGACTGTCTGGCTGTATAAGCATCAAATGGACTTCCTGGCTCGAAGTCTCTGGAGAGCAGCCAAACAGACACAGCTCTCTTAAAGACACATAATGCATAATGAATGATGGGGAAAAATCAATGTAGAGATGCATTTATCCCTCTATAACTTTTAAAAGCAGGGCAAATATACAGTTTTTACACTCCAAATATGTGTTTATGGCTAATGTGGCCTTACTTATAGAACTATATAGTAAGCTTGTCATTGCTCCACCCCTGTAATACAGTTTAGTTTGACACAGATTTGTCATATTCATCTACATTTCCTGTTGTAAATGGGAGGCTCTCATTCCTTATCCATATATTCCACCCTACAGAAGCAGTGAGGTTGAGGGTAAAAAGGTTGACGGTTTTGTGTAACAGATAGAAAGGTTGCCATGTCTAATCTTATTATTTTAGGCTGATCATTTCACCCCCAAAGCCCACATAATATTAATGCAGATACTCTGCCTTTGGATAATCTTTAGGGAATGTGGAGATGCAGTATCTACAAATAAAATGGGTTCTATCTGATTTCTTGCCCATCTTAAAATTGGCTTCATATTGACAGTCCTTAGGAATAAAGTAACTGTTTTGCTGTGTGTCTGTCTGTTAGTGTACAAATAGCTAATATTTATAGAAATTAATATGATAAATTAATCTGCAATATAATAGATTTTAAATTTCAAATTTCCCGTTGGCTTGATTGTATGATTTCCTTTTAAGGCAGAAGTTGAGAAGCCAGTAACTCTGCTGACCTAGTTAACTTTAACAAGAGGTTAGCTGGGGTTTTGTCTCCATAATGACTGGGCTAATGTCTCATTTATTTAGATGGAATAACGAAACTTATTACCAAGGTGCCGGATCCTCAAAATATTTAGATAGCATCTTTACTCAGATAACAGCTAGGCAAAAATCAATAAACTAAATTTTAGCTTTTGCTAAGGCTAGCTTTTTCTTGCTTTAGCTGTCAAGTTAAAAGTCTCTGTACAACAGAGTGCGTAAAAGCCAAATGGTTTGCTAGTTACTATACATGATCAAACATGTTAATACATCTCTATTGCAGACACATTTTAATGTAGTAACACAGAAAGTGAGATTCCAGAATTAACTTAAAGGGATACTTCACCGATTTAGCATTCAGCTTTGTATCAGTAGAAACCCGGTAGTATTTTTGAATGACCGTGCTTCCCTCCCTCATGTCCCCCTGAGAGGGGAGATCTCTGTATTGAGGGTCTGGAAAAAAGCCTCTTATGACGCAAAAATCGCCATTTTGCGTCATAAGAGGCTTTTTTGCCCAGAGGCTATGGACTACAGCCACTAGTAGGACCTACTTCCGCATGTTGTCAACCCGCCCATAGGGGGTTGGACTGCCGACATTCTCCGAAATTTCACAAAACAAAACGAGTGTCAGCCATCTTGAATCCTTGCGTAGCTTTAGTGGCTTCTCAGCATCAAAACTTTAGATAGATAGATTTATTCATCCTGAAGGAAATTTTAGAACAACAATTATGTGCATTCAAACTACCGCACACGTGTACCACCGGGATACATTGGTACAGATCTCAGAATATGCAGGACACTTTATTACAGACGGAATACTTGACACAGCTTCGCCCGCCGGCTATGGAGACCAGCGGTGCTGATCGAAGACTCTGGCCAGTAAAGGGACATCATCAGCGGGGAACGTTGCACGAGTTTGTGGGTGGCAAAATCGTGTTTGTTGTCCGCTCATTAGACAACAAACTGGACTACATCCAACCAACAAAACTCACACTTACAAACTTACAGCCTACCAAGTGGCGTGACGAAATTCAAACTGTAAATATACGAAGGTTATGCCGAAAATGAAGCTAACTAGCTGATAACTACCTGTACACATTGGATTGGAGAGACAGTCGCAGTTAACAAAACCCCTAATGTTCACAAAAATGCATTAAATTAAAATTGGACACCATTGTTAGCTTTATAAGACCTTGGGGTATATGTTATAAATATACGAAAGTTATGCCGCAAGTGTAGCAACGATCTTTTCCCATAGGATTAAATGGGACACATAGCTAGCCTAGCTTGCAGATCCGGAGCCCCAATCCCCATTCGTCCAGTAACCGAGAAACGGTGACTTTCACTGGGTATGCAGGTTGCCGTTTTCTCGTCAGACTGTGTGGAGCTCTTAAAGTCCGACACGTCTTACCAAATTCTATTAGCTATACATTTTTGTAAAACGGCCCATATTTGAGCTTTATATAGTTGATTTCTCGCTTTAAAAAGTATCAGAAGTGAATTTAATAACGAAATAGCCCGACAAACAATGTATAACTTTGCAGTGTCTGAAATATGAGACCTGCTGTCTCGTCTCCAATGTGTTTTCCAGCCTACCAAGCGCTAATGCTAGTATGTGTTTGCTGAACTTTACGGAGCATATAATGTGTTTCGTATGTCGTTTTTATATAATGTCGTTTTTATATATTTGAATTGTGTAACCACTAGAGCCACGGTGAAACGTTGTTTCGTGTATATGGTTGAAATGACAATAAAACACAGTTGAATTGAGTTGGCCATCTCCCTGTCTGTCTGTAAACGGTAGGCGTGGCTTGGGAGTGTACTCAGAGCAGCGAAGCAAGTGCATTCTGGGATTTGGTGTCTTTCATCCACATGAGCCAAAAACACATTTCCTGGCTTTTCTCGGCCTAGAAGGCACCAATTTCAATTTTTTTTCTCACATTTATACTACATAAGTGACCCAATTTAAAGATATATTCAGCTTTCCAGCGGTGAAATATCCCTTTAATTTTGACCAAATCTGTTAATGTTTTGCTTTATTGGTTATATTGTAGTGATTACGTATTTCATGTAGCCTATGTTTAAATACTCTTTTTTTAAATCTGCTCAATCAGTGGCCTAAATCCAAATTAGGCTTCAATGATACATCTCTGTAAAGACTCCTTTCATTCTGCTTCTTTCTCAGCTGAGCCTTTGTATTTCACAGCATCTTCTACAAAGCCAGCTCAGGGTGTAACCTGCAGTCGAACAATCGCAGTTCGTCTTATGTGTGTATGGCCTGAAAGTGATGCGGTTTGCAGCAGAATGTAAGACAGCTGAATGCTGTGGCTCTGGGGAGTCAGTAACCCGACACGAGAGTGAATCAGTGGTTCTCTGAGCAGACATGCTGCATGAGCCCAGCTGTTCCTGTCTAACACCTGTCCACTCCAATAACCCCATTCCCCACAGTATCTACATAACAGCACCAGTCGCACACTGGAAGACCATTCCTCGAGCTGGTGCATTTTTGACCTCAAAATGCATTTACGTGTTTGTGTGTGATTTTCTATGACTGCATAATTATTCTACTGCTTAGTATTATGCAGTTCATGTTCTTATGGGCTTATATATTTTCAGCTCTAAAGGGGGGCATGACATAAAACATTTGGCAACCACTGATTTACAATCTACATATAAAGGTGGCATTTATTATATAGTAGGCTTACATATATTGTTTATTCGGTACTGATAGCAATCATTCACCTTTATCTATATGCACTTGCTACTGGTTGCATTTTCTAAGAGAGAAATAATTGAATCGACTTTATGATTTGAAGCTGTAGCCTGGAAATATGAGATAACCATTTTGTAGTCCATCTGTTTTGGTGGGTTTTTTTACATTCAAAACAGTGTACATTAACGAAGCTCCAACTTAAGTGGAAAATATGATAACTGCAGTGTTGGATCAGCCCAAGAAATTACATTTATAAATATAAAAAACAACAGCAACATGTTTTTTCCAGAAACAATGTCCAACAATGTATTGGAGAATCCACAGAACACACTATCAACAGTATTCTTTGGAACTACTTTCTTTTTAAGAAATAGTCCCTATGAAATATTTTGGGATTGAAGTTTAAGTTCTACATCCTTACATTAAATCTACTTTATCTTGAGAATATTCAAATTAATTCCAAAGACTATGTTCTCTACCACATTTCCTCCCTGTTAGACAGTGAGAGTTTCTGTGATTCTGTTAGTTTTACTAAGTAAACATTTTTTCATGATCAAATGACATCAGTGACTTTGTTACTGTGAAAGCATTAAATCATTACAATCTATGATGTGGGTGTGTCTATCCCAGCAGCATCTGTTTCCTTTTTTTAATATTGATCTAGCTGCTGGAGGCTGAGTGCTGAATGCTGCAGTGTTCTGAGACATGCTGAGTCATGGGAAGGCGCACTGATTCAACAGGGTTTCACAGAGACACAATGCGCGGTACCGTATGTAAGCACACTGTGGGAAGTGCTTCATCATGAGGTAATGTACTCATAAAAAGCATCAAACAGCAACATCTCCTTTCAATGCACTGAAAGGTGCATGCATAAATCTCCAGCTGACCTGCTCAAGCTGTCACCACAAACCACTCAATGCACTCCATCGCCCCAAACAAAGAGATCAATGAATAATGTATGAGTAATAGCACAAAGGCAGCAGACTGAAGAGGAACACAACTGACTGAGATCAAAGAAGGTATCCACTAAGTCTGTGACACTGTCAGCGTTATTACTGAAATATGCTTACATGTTACACAGTATAGTCAAGATACCTTGACCTTATTCTATATCCATGACGTTCCTCTTCTGGGATTGCTCCGTTGCCGATGGGAATTCCGCCGGATTTCACTTATTTAGGCCGGATATCCATTGCCTTGGTCTTCCTTTGTGTTGGCATTTTAAACCCTGGTCAATTTATGAGGACTATGGCTAACCTTTTCTCAGATCTCTGCAAAGTAAATCGAGACAGCTAGCTAGACTATCTGTCCAATCTGAGTAGTGAAGATTTTTTTAAATATTAGCTTGACATGCCTTCTGCGTCCTCAATGGTACAGCACTAGATGCTTAGATTCACATAAAAATTGAATGATGGCGAAACTGAATCTTTTTGTGTACAATGTTGTGATATAATGTTTCCTCTATACAAAAGACATTGAGGCTGTCTTAACTGATAACAACACATGTAATACACTATATGTGTATATGACTTGACTGGCCTACAAAGAGCCTTGAACTCAACCCCATCAAACACCTTTGGGATGAACTGGAACGCCGAGTATAAGCAGCAAATTAATGCCCATGGTTGTGGAGATGTTCACAACCACTTATACAGTGAGGAAAATAAGTATTTGAACACCCTGCTATTTTGCAAGTTCTCCCACTTGGAAATCATGGAGGGGTCTGAAATTGTCATCGTAGGTGCATGTCCACTGTGAGAGACATAATATAAAAACAAAAATCCAGAAATCACAATGTATGATTTTTTAACTATTTATTTGTATGATACAGCTGCAAATAAGTATTTGAACACCTGTCTATCAGCTAGAATTCTGACCCTCAAAGACCTGTTAGTCTGCCTTTAAAATGTCCACCTTCACTCCATTTATTATCCTAATTTAGATGTACCTGTTTGAGGTCGTTAGCTGCATAAAGACACCTTTCCACCCCATACAATCAGTAAGAATCCAACTACTAACATGGCCAAGACCAAAGAGCTGTCCAAAGACACTAGAGACAAAATTGTACACCTCCACAAGGCTGGAAAGGGCTACGGGGAAATTGCCAAGCAGCTTGGTGAAAAAAGGTCCACTGTTGGAGCAATCATTAGAAAATGGAAGAAGCTAAACATGACTGTCAATCTCCCTCGGACTGGGGCTCCATGCAAGATCTCACCTTGTGGGGTCTCAATGATCCTAAGAAAGGTGAGAAATCAGCCCAGGACTACACGGGAGGAGCTGGTCAATGACCTGAAAAGAGCTGGGACCACCGTTTCCAAGGTTACTGTTGGTAATACACTAAGACGTCATGGTTTGAAATCATGCATGGCACGGAAGGTTCCCCTGCTTAAACCAGCACATGTCAAGGCCCGTCTTAAGTTTGCCAATGACCATTTGGATGATCCAGAGGAGTCATGGGAGAAAGTCATGTGGTCAGATGAGACCAAAATAGAACTTTTTGGTCATAATTCCACTAACCGTGTTTGGAGGAAGAAGAATGATGAGTACCATCCCAAGAACACCATCCCTACTGTGAAGCATGGGGGTGGTAGCATCATGCTTTGGGGGTGTTTTTCTGCACATGGGACAGGGCGACTGCACTGTATTAAGGAGAGGATGACCGAGGCCATGTATTGCGAGATTTTGGGGAACAACCTCCTTCCCTCAGTTAGAGCATTGAAGATGGGTCGAGGCTGGGTCTTCCAACATGACAATGACCCGAAGCACACAGCCAGGATAACCAAGGAGTGGCTCTGTAAGAAGCATATCAAGGTTCTGGCGTGGCCTAGCCAGTCTCCAGACCTAAACCCAATAGAGAATCTTTGGAGGGAGCTCAAACTCCGTGTTTCTCAGCGACAGCCCAGACACCTGACTGATCTAGAGAAGATCTGTGTGGAGGAGTGGGCCAAATTCCCTCCTGCAGTATGTGCAAACCTGGTGAAAAACTACAGGAAACGTTTGACCTCTGTAATTGCAAACAAAGGCTACTGTACCAAATATTAACATTGATTTTCTCAGGTGTTCAAATACTTATTTGCAGCTGTATCATACAAATAAATAGTTAAAAAATCATACATTGTGATTTCTGGATTTTTGTTTTTAGATTATGTCTCTCACAGTGGACATGCACCTACGATGACAATTTCAGACCCCTCCATGATTTCCAAGTGGGAGAACCTGCAAAATAGCAGGGTGTTCAAATACTTATTTTCCTCACTGTAGGTGTAATATTTGGGTGTCCACATACTATGTTCGGGTTGGCTGTGTAGTGTCAGTCATAAGCAGAAAATTAATGACAAATGAATTAAAATATATGCCAAAATTATCTTTTGCCATTATTAAAATATTAGCAGAGCTTGAATTACTAAAACAGGCCCAACTCAAAGGCTTCAGAAGCTACACTAAGTAGGACAAAACTGACTTTAACAGTGACAGTTTTATCCAGCTGAAAACATGTGAGGATGTTAGACAGCAGACAATATAAATATTCAGTGTATAGAATCTTTATTTTTAGAGCTAGTGGAAATAAAGTAGCCCGCTGCTAACATCATTGATAACACTGGGAGTGGATGTTCCCCTTCAATCCAGTTGCTGTAGCCTCTATTTTAGACCATCCTGGCTAAAGCAACCCTGCTCATCTGTTGTTACAATGCCAGCAGCTCATTTTTATGTATTTTTTAAATTTTATTTGACAATTTCCTACCTCAGTTATGATGTACAGTATATCAAATGTGGCTGGTGGGCATGCCTCCTAAAAATGAATTTGCATTATGAAGAAAAAATCATACTGACCTTATGCAAAACATTCAATGATAGTAGTTCATTTGTCAGCACTGACTTGAGGAATTACTAAGTAGAAGATGGTTGTACTGTGTGAATAGAGGAAGTTTTGGCGCCCCCAAAAAAGGTTTTAGCCAGCCCCAAAGGAAAATCACCACCAAGCATCAAAATAAAAATAATTGAGAATTAAAAATAGCAATTAAAATCCTCTCTAAATGTGTTTAAGAGCAATTTCAACCATTGAACAAGCGGAACATAAATTTGAATATGAGAGCTGATCTAAGTTTTACCTCCAGATAATATTTATTTAACCAGTTTTGTTAATTGCGGTTTTATTTACTCAAGCAAATTGTCAGAAATAACATGTAAATGCATAGATTTCTGCCAAATTAAGTAACAAAGACTCGTTGCCTTTACTGTACGTAGACCTATCATGCTTTCTGCCATTTGTATAGTCAACCCCCCCAAAGGACCATTCTGAGTCAGGAAAACCCCTGAATAGAGCACATCCTTTCTTACGCTCCAGTGACAGAGCAGCCCTCTCAGCAGTGTGGGGCTGTGAACCCTTTTCCTTGCCTGAAGAGTCTCCTTTCCTGTTGCAGGTTGGTTTTGCCAAATAATCCAAAAGCATAAGGATGACTGATTACAGTGCAAGGGTAAGGATCAACTGCAAACTGTTGCCCTACAGTTACAGCAAGCACCTGAAAACAAGGCCCAATGCAGACAAGGGGATACAGTACAAGCTAGCTGGTCATATTTCCTTGTATCCTGATTCATCCTCTCTGTGACATGGCACTGTCATGGAGCAAACAGAGGAGGCCTTTGTGTGTCAGAATACAATGCACACACAGAAGAGACTACGTGACCTACATACTGTTTTGTATGATATGGTAAGCACAGCAGTGGTGTTCCTGTAAAAAAACATCTAGGGCCCAGGCAGTGTGAATATAAATTCATAATAATACTACCGTATTTAGATTTAATGAGACTCACTCAATGAAATACTATACACCCACCTAAAGACTATTAGTCTGCACAACAACTAATCTACATAAAAATGTATGGTATGCATAGATACTGTGCTAATGGCTGAAGAGGTTCATTGAAAGCTTATATAAAGCCCTGTACTAAGGCACAGAAGTCCGCAACGCCCAGTGAGAAAGCCTAATCGTCATGGCGACAACCACCTAGGATGTATCCCCCCTTCAGTTGTTAGAGACATGGCCGTGGCCCATGCAGAAGAGCTGGTGTCACAGCCACATTCTCGCCTGGAATTCAGATTAACTATTAATAAGTCCATCAGCCCTCATCCCGCAACCCTGCTTTACAGCAGACAATACATGCACAAACACATACAGGCTTTTCTTCTCTCCAGGCATCCTGTGTCTGAGCCATGTCCTGTGTTTAAACCTTACATTGAAAGCTAAATTCTAATATTTTTAGTCTTACATTATCTTAAGAATCAGCCATAAATCTGCAACATTCTATGTCTCAGATGTGAGTCTGACAGGTTAAAAGCCTATTCAGACTGAAAGAAAGCACTTTACATAATATGAGCTATTAGAGGTTTGGTGTAATGCACATTCTGTGTTAAATAGCTAATTGTTAAGTTTTTTTCATGATTCTGAATCAGTTCTTCAAATCTGTGTGCATTGGCACATCACCATCACACATGATAATTAGGAGTATGTATCTGTACAGTGCCCTGATAGATAAAGCCTACTATCAGGGAACTGCACAGCTCTTTTTGGTTGCCTGCCTTGTTAATAATACTGTAGTCCTAGCCCTTCTCTTCAGACACTGTCCCTTACAGTTTCTGTAAATATGAAGTTATTGCCTAGTGGTTTTAATAATGCAGCTTTTATTTAGAGTAGGCCCAAAGGGAACTAATATGTAGACTTTGCTGTTGTTGTGCTTAGCTGGAATGTAGAACTGTAGACTCGTTGACCTAAAGGCGCATGACTGAACATCACGGTTGTTGCCACGACAGTCGTGTCCAGTTCTGCTGCGACCGTTTCCGCTAGCGAACCTCTGCTAAACTGGACCATTGTATGCTGTTACGTTAGTCCGCCACGTGGACTGTGGCTAACTAGCAGTCAACTAAGAAGTCTTACAACTGATCAAATTAAAATAATTTACTTTGATTGTCAAAATGAAATGTTTCACTGTCTTTTACAGACGCTAACGCGCGGCTGTTACATGCAGAATTAAATCTGTTGTCAGTGTCGCTTTTCTTTTCCGCCATCATGAGGAAGCAGGCCAACGTCTTCAGATTAGACGTTAGCCACACGTTTGAGATGAATGTGATTGGCAAGCGGATTAGACCAATGGCGGATAAGCATTGAAACATTTGATTGGTTTAAAATTGTGTCTGTAGATGACGCTTTCGAAAATCAGCCAATACACATTCGATCTTAGACGTAAAGGGCGGGTCTTGTTGTAGTATAAAATAGAGAGTTGAGCCGTTCCCACCCACATAAAGAAAGGCGTTATCAGTCATAGAAAGGTACACCCCACCTCGACAAAGAAAAATGAGGGAAATTGTGCATCTCCAAGCTGGCCAGTGCGGAAACCAGATTGGTGCCAAGGTTAGTAAAACTGTATTTGCCATTTGAGTTGAGAATTGAATGATTTTATTCATAAACGCCGTGTTCTGTGCTTTAGGAGCCGGTGCTTTGTGCCAATAACGGTAACGTTACGTTAGTCTTCCGACGAACCACGCCCTGGGAATATTAATGTGCCCTCTTTGTGAAAATTGCATTTTTAACGTTTTGATTTGAACGATTTCTCTTTTGGGATGTCTTTAGGGACGCGGTATGTCGACGTATAGACTAATAAAACGATTTAACAATTTATCATTATTTTGTTGGTTTTTTTTGCATCTTTTCAAATGTATCGAAATTCAATGTAAAGCCCAATGTAGCAGAACATCAAACCGCTACATAGCAATTGAAACACTGTAACGACGTTTACGTTGACTAACTAACCTTGGGATACTGTCGCCTTTGTTCGATTGGCTAACATTACTGCAATGCGAAAAAAACGGAAGTGCTAATTGTCCATTAAAACAAGCGCCTACTCTTGTAACGTAAAATGAACCGTATAATTGTATGTAAATAAAGATCATTTTCCAAGGATACGTTAGATATAGTCATTTTTGGAACGTTCCCTGTTCATCGAGGCCTAGCATTACTTGGCAATGCCTTCGAACAGCGCCCGGCTTTTGCTTGAAGTAGGCGGTCTTGGCGGTTAGTGACGTAGCAGGATTTTTCAAATTCATAACCCTGAGTCGCAGCCAATAGCGGGTCAGGCCGCGCGCGCCAATGTTGTACGGCGCGAAATTGAGTAATCACTCCAGCCTTACACATAAAAAGGGATTTTAAATAAACTAGTTATAAAACATCATTGCATGATTTTAAATTCAGTTTTCTTTTTTTGTCTTGCAGTTTTGGGAGGTGATAAGTGATGAGCATGGAATTGACCCAACTGGTACATACCATGGTGACAGTGACCTGCAGCTGGACAGGATCAATGTTTACTACAATGAAGCCTCAGGTAAGTATTTTTTTGTACAGGATAAAGTACAGACTTTTCTTTGCCATTTATTTCCCTAACCCCTGACCTGCTTTTGTAGGTGGAAAATATGTGCCCCGTGCTGTGCTGGTTGATCTGGAGCCAGGTACCATGGACTCTGTGAGGTCCGGACCTTTCGGCCAGGTCTTCAGACCAGACAACTTTGTGTTCGGTAAATTTTTTTTTTTTTTTTGTGCATGCGCGCGTCCAGAGAATTTCAGCTACTCATTATGTACGTTTAATAATGCGTGAGCCTTAATCTTGATTCTTGTTTTACAGGCCAGAGTGGTGCTGGCAACAACTGGGCTAAGGGTCACTACACAGAGGGTGCAGAGTTGGTAGACTCTGTCCTTGATGTGGTGAGGAAGGAGGCAGAGAGCTGTGACTGCCTTCAGGGCTTCCAGCTCACCCACTCCCTGGGTGGTGGCACAGGCTCTGGTATGGGCACCCTGCTCATCAGCAAGATCCGTGAAGAGTACCCCGACCGCATCATGAACACCTTCAGCGTCGTGCCTTCCCCAAAAGTATCGGACACAGTTGTTGAGCCCTACAACGCCACATTATCGGTCCACCAGCTTGTAGAAAACACAGACGAGACCTACTGCATCGACAATGAGGCTCTGTATGACATCTGTTTCCGCACCCTTAAACTCACAACCCCCTCATACGGTGACCTCAACCACTTGGTTTCTGCCACCATGAGCGGTGTCACCACCTGCCTCAGGTTCCCCGGACAGCTCAACGCTGACCTGCGTAAGCTTGCGGTAAACATGGTGCCATTCCCCCGTCTGCACTTCTTCATGCCAGGCTTCGCTCCCCTCACAAGCCGAGGCAGCCAGCAGTACAGATCACTCACTGTGCCGGAGCTCACCCAGCAGATGTTCGACGCCAAGAACATGATGGCCGCCTGCGACCCGCGTCACGGCCGCTACCTGACAGTGGCTGCCATCTTCCGCGGCCGCATGTCCATGAAGGAGGTGGATGAGCAGATGCTGAATGTGCAGAACAAGAACAGCAGCTACTTTGTTGAATGGATCCCCAACAACGTCAAGACCGCCGTCTGCGACATCCCTCCCCGTGGCCTCAAGATGGCTGCCACTTTCATCGGCAACAGCACGGCCATCCAGGAGCTGTTCAAGCGCATCTCTGAGCAGTTCACTGCTATGTTCAGGCGCAAAGCTTTCCTCCACTGGTACACAGGCGAGGGTATGGATGAGATGGAGTTCACAGAGGCAGAGAGCAACATGAACGACCTTGTGTCGGAGTACCAGCAGTACCAGGATGCCACTGCTGAGGAGGAGGGAGAGTTTGAGGAGGAGGGTGAGGAGGAGCTGGCCTAAATGTGTCACTTCTACAAAGCTCTGCTGAAGTTTCATTGAAATAACGTTCCATGTCTATCCAGTTTTCAGTGTTCTGTCTGCTGTTCATGTTAATAAAATCTTATGCATTTTTGAACTATGCCTTCCTGGTTTAATGACTTTGATAGATTTTTATAGATGGCAGATGCTCTACACTGTACATAAAGTGTAGATGCATAACTGGTATTTTGCCAGTACTATAAATCAGGTAGAATCATGACATGTCTTGTGCAATGTCTCTGAAATGACTTTAATGGTCGTCTTAAATGCTCTGAGGGGAAAAAGTGATTAAAATGGCAATACAAATATAGTTAACATGTCGATTGGCTTTAATAAAGGTGAAATGCAGTACATGCCAGATTGCTCTACAATTATGAATACATGTGCACAGTTGACATAAAGCACAGAGCAGATTAATCATCATACCAGATCCTATAAATTCATAAACTATTGAACAAACATTGTTAGCTCAACTTTTGCCAGAATGGCTTAATGCTCCTTACATCACAAGTTTGTACATGTACTATTACTAGGTATGCCAGCAGTGATGGAAATTATACTAATGTGTATCAGTTACTGATAGTTTCTGCTGAATTAAAAGATGTACTGTAAAATTCCTGACATTTTCATATAGTTCACTCTTGGAGAGTTTTTGGTTGTGGACACTAGGTGGCAGTATTCGCTAAGCTATTCTTTTCCACAAGAAGTAGGTGAGGATGCCTATGGCCAATGCCAGCAGTGTCCAACAGCACCCTTTCTTCACCTGGTCCTCCAAGCCGTGCTTCTCTCCAAAGCGTGATACAAAACCACTCTGTCAGAAAGAAATAAGTTGATGAAAGTTTCAAATGAAATGATACAAGTCAGGACAATAAACTGTGATAATTGGATGTCCCGTTCAATTACTTGTGGAGCATCTTCCTTCCTCGATGCAGTAAGAGAGCATTCACGTCTCATTTAGGAGAGAAGAAGTAAGTAAAGAAGCAGGTAGTCAAAAGAATTTGGGTTTGTGTGGTTTAAATTGTTATTTTTTTATGTTTTAATTCAGCATGTGGAAACCAGTTAATATAATGTCTTTGTTGTTTGCAGAAATTAAAGGAGTTTTTGTGGTATATCCTGTGGAAGTATAGGTCAATTTTGATACAACTTGAGTTGTACAGAGGCCCAAAATTGACTGTGGCAGTTAGATTGTGGTCATTTGTAAAATTAAAAATTTGTTTAAAAATATGCACTAAAACATTAAAGCACAATGTAAAGTGAAATAAAAGGAGCCACAATCTAGCATTTCTTACTATATGTTGAAGGGACCCTATCTTAAAGTCTATCTCTAGTTTTTATAAACTTTATTGTTATGCTTAAATGGTGCATATTCCTAAATAAATGTATATTTTAATCAAATTACCACTACCTCACTGACACAGAAAAAAGGGGTAACTCTGGGCAAATAAAGAAGTAGTGCAGTGTGCATGTACCCTAGGACGTAATTTCCTATGCCCCCCCCCCCCCCCCTCCCACACTTTTCAAAATCCCGTTTGTGTCCCCCCCACTTTCAAATATGTTTATTATTTTATTTATACATCCCTATTTTAAACAATAAAGAAAGTAAGACATCTTCTTATACATGGTTTAGTACTATTCTTTCTAGAATAATTTATCATTATGATCAATTTAATTATTTCCTGGATTTTGTATCACCATAGTCCCTATAAATGTATGCAGAAATGCAGAAAATTGGATTCAAACTTAGAAGGCGTAGTGACGACTGAAGTCAAACAAGTTAAATCTAAAGTAGATTACACCCTAGGCTGTTTAAAAACATTTTAATTTTTATTTTAACCGATTCACGATGCATCGTTACATCCCTAATGCTAATGTCAATTTACTAATCAGGAGAATCACTGCACAACCTGTTAAAACAATAGTATCATGTCATTTGAGAGTCTGGTGGAGTTTAGACTATTCCAATTTCATTTATACATTTTTTGTATTCCGTTGTTAGAACGCACTACACACACACATGAAATACACACACATGCTCAGGTCCTATACATGAACAAATGGAGAGATGTGCGT
Organism: Zingel zingel; assembly: GCA_023566125.1. NCBI lineage: Eukaryota > Metazoa > Chordata > Actinopteri > Perciformes > Percidae > Zingel > Zingel zingel. Next base: position 44,778,107 of record CM042314.1, read on the forward strand.
GCAACTGCTGTACAGGCCTTACTTAAGAGCACCGTGCCAGCACCTAGGAGGTGAACTGGCACCTTTCCTGTTCACACTCCGTATTTCAGTCCGTACAGGGACTTGAACCAGCGACCCTTTGGTTCCCAAACTCCCCACGGACTGAGCTACTGCCACCCCAAACCAAATCTAAGTAAATTACTAAAGTGACATTACTTGAGTATTCTCTGCTTGGGCATGCAAACAACAAATAACAGATAGTCTGTGTAAAAACCAGGGCCATGCAGTTTAAAAAGAAGTGGGCTTTAACCAGGCTCTGATTAAAGACACTACCAAATTGCATTATGGGAAGAGTAGGATCCAGCTTTTTTGGAGCCTGGCCCATGCTAGGGACTAAAAGGATATCTCTGCATCTGCTGCTTCACTTTAAACCATTATTTTTCAAATCTGTCTCTCGCATGTCCTAGATATTTATTGAAGTGAAATATTAAATCACTGCAGTGCTCTCTTAAGGGAACTGGGTTTTCACAGTTTGACATGATGGAGCAAGGTGGCAGCGGTTTGAGTTAGTTAATCAAAAATCTATGAAGTAACCTAGCCTATAATGACATTATGGTTGCATTATTAAAGTAGGTGCTATATATAAAGTTAAGAGAATCAGCTTGTTTAAAGGGTAACTTTGGTATTTTTCAACCAGGACCCTATTTCCCCATGTTTTTGTGACTAAGTAACTGATGTGAACAATTTTTGAAATTGGTTCGACATTAAGCAAGACTGCTGCAGTCAGCAGAACAAAACAAGCTGCAATGTAACGTCAATGGGCAATTGGGCACCTCCAATTTACATCCAAGGAAAGTGCTTGTTTTTACCACTGACATGCTCAGATTATTATTCTAAGTGTCTGACAACATTATGGAAAGGAAGGATCCCTACAGCGGTTGACCCAAGAGTAAGATTATTTTTGTTTAACATGAAAAGTTGTCATCTTGGCTGCCAATTTGTTAAATTCTCCCCAATTTCGGGTTGCATTCCTGCAGAAACATCTCCAATTTGGTAGTGTTTGGTTCAGAAGCCTTTATCTGCTATCAGTTTTTGACTGTAGAAAGTGCTGCTTCGTTCCATTACAATCTAACGTTAGCCTAGTGCTAAATATTAGGTCGCCGCATGCTAATGCGAGATAGCTGTAATACTGGTGGCCAATGCTGGTAATTGGTAATTACTGCTGGGACATGTCCGGTTGTGTAGTATTTGGTTTAGAAGCCTTTATTGGTGATTTTTCACGGTACAAAGTCCTGCTTTACACTCCGTTGCAGTAGCTCCAACTTCAATTAACGATACAACAGCGAGGCTTGCGTAGGAGCTCAGATGCCAGGAACGCTCTTGCCAATCAGAGCAGACTGTGCTTTGTCGGGAGGGTGGCTTAAAGAGAGAGGCGCTCCTTTTTTTTAAACATTAAAGCATGTAAACATGTTCTAGTACAAACACAAAATACAAGTAAAATCCTGAAAATGCTATATAATAGTTGCCCTTTAAGGAGGCTACCACACAGCCGACTCACAACAACCTGTTTCACAGCCTGAATATGAAAACTCTCTGGTTCTTTGGGAATTGTTGAGTGTCAAAGTCGGTAAATGTGCCAAATTCTGCTTTAAGTGTTCGGATAATTTCAGTTTGAAGAGAGTTTCCTGTCTTTTTGGTTTGGCACACAACTAAGGGGGTCAAAACCTAAATTGATGTGTGGCACAGAAAAAAGGGGTAAGGTTCAACCCGCAGGCCGTGAGTTTGACACGTGCTGTATAACAATCTGAGCATGTTAGTGTCAAAAACAGTGTTTTAGTGGACGGAAATTGACGTTTAGGCTACATTGCAGCCTGGTTCACAGCTGCCACTAACTGTACGTACACACCGCCGCCGACTTGAGCTGCAAAGAAGCTCTGGCCGCCCGGTCAAGGAGTACAGGGAAGCTGTTTGACGCTTTGGCCGCTCTGACGTAGCAGCATTCTATGTTCAATCATGGAAAAAGCACAAGCAGCCACTGCACGGCTAATACATTGACACTAGAAACCTTTTATAAATTACATATATAATGACAGAATTTGTATTGGTTGTTGGTCGCAACGGTGGCTGTTAGCAGTTAACTCGCTCGTTAGCCGCTGAACCGCAGTAGAATGCAGACAGAGCGAGCAGCCGCCAGCTGTTGATCCGTGCAGGACTTCACCGTGAGCGGACTGTTTAGAGACGATGTGACCGGCAGGTAACGTTAACTGGTCCTTATACGCCAATCTCATAAATGATAGGGAACCCAGCAACGGCGATGATGAGCTTTTCCTCCTTTTTCTCGGAACTAATGTTTTTGTAGGAACGAAAGTTTACATCGTATGTTTCTCCCGAATCAGCCAGCGCGAAGGACGTCTATATTCCGATTGGTTGCTAGCGTTTGCCGCTGAAACGCGTCATAGGTCCTCACCATAAAGTTGACTTACTTTCAACTTTCTGATTGACGCTCTGGTTGCTCAAAACGCCCAAAACGCGACTCCGACAGATTTGCCGCTTCTTGCAGCTGAGAGAAGCCAGCTTCCATTGAAAATGAATGACTTCCGGTATCTTTAGAAGCTCAAGTCGGCGGCGGCGGTGTGTACGTACAGTAACAGCGTTCTTACTCAGTACTGAACCACTGTCAAATCATTTTGTTCGCATTGGTCACTTAGGACACCAATACATGGGAAAATAGGGTCCAGGTTGAAAAATACCAAAATTGCCCTTTAATCTTACCCATCCTCCTTTGTCTCGTATCTCAGGGCAGATGACCCTCTCCACATAGGACCCCACACACTCCTTCAGCTGTGGCAGGACCTCCAGCATGCCCCTCTCATGGCAATGCAGAGCCATCTGGCCAGCCAGCACATACACCGATAGCACGGCGCTCCAGGCCAGGTCCCTGCGCCGCCCCCCAGAGACTGGTGGGAAGAAGTGCTCGTCCAGGATGCTCATGAGCGTGGGGCAGGCCGTGTTCTCCGTCACGTCCTGGAAGACCCGAGGCCAACGCCGGAAGAAGATGGGGAAGCGGGTGAGGAGCTCGTCTCCGGCGTAGCGCAGTGCCGTGGTGCAGGCTGTAGGGGCTGGACCCATGGTGCCATCTGCCCCCCCTGTGGTTACATAGTCTATGTAGTCATGGGCCATCAGAAAAGCCTCTCTCACCAGCGGGTCAGGACTGTTCAGGCCCAGTCGGGCCCCTGGCACCTCCGACTGACACATGGTCTTCTCCAATTGCCACTTCACTAATCACCAAGATGGATGGTCAGTAGGACACAGATAACAGCTGCAGTACCAAGCAGCATTCTCTAAGTCACATCAGTCTGTCATGGCGGTGTGGGGATGCTGTAAATGTGAAATTTAAAGAAATCACAGTATAGAGACGAGGGGAATAAACATCCACACTGCAGTGTCAATTTAAAATGAGGAAATAAAGTATTCATAACTCACCTTCTCTTTGCCATACACCATACAGAGATAAAAAATAATCAGCCAGCAGGTGAACGAGTGTTGGGGTCTCAGTGAAGTGTGTCTGTACGTGTTGCAGTCAGACTGGGTCACCCAGTCCCCTCGCCAGCTAAATATAGAGTCCTTGTTGGAAACTGACACTGATCTCCAACCTCGTATATGCACAATCATGGCTGTCCTGACACACAGCCCCATTCCAACACAAGAGGCAAGGCAAGGCAGGGCAGCTTTATTTGTATAGCACATTTCAGCAACAAGGCATCTCATAGTGCTTTACATAAAACATTGAAGAGCAGTTAAAAACAATTAAAAACATTTGTTAAAGAGAATATGAAAGCAGCTAAAATAGGATAAGACAGGTATGAAACACAAGAAGAAAAGTTAAAGTGCAGTGAAAGAAATTAACAATTAAAATGGCAGCATCAAAAAGTCTTCAGCCCTTAAAGCTTTAGTGCGTAACTTTTTTATATTAATGAACGTCCGTTTCATTCAAGCCATTGCCCAATGAGTTGATACAAAGCTAATTAAGACTCCACACAACTCTCTCTGTATTTCTTAGTATGGCTATGTTCAGAAGATTGTGTCGTCCGGCGACTTTCGCACGCAGAAATTCAAGTGAAGATAATTACCTCTTCTGAAGAGTTAATCTGTTTTCTTTAATTCTCAGTGTCCTCCTTGGCTACAAGCAACTGCATGGGGGAGGGGTGGGGGTGGTGCGCAATCACGGAAGGCTTGTATCATGTGGACACGCCGACAGTTTTGTTGTCATTACTTAGAATTCCTCATGGGGGCGAGAGAAACTACGCACTATAGCTTTAATTTAAAAGAACTTAGATTTGCAACGGACCGGCATTTTTCTGATATGTTTTCGTTCCAGATATGTGGTGCATAAAAACTGAATGCTGCTTCTCCATGTTTAGTTCTGACTCTGGGGAGAGAAAGAAGACTGGTCCCAACGACCTGAGAGATCTGGATGGTTCATAATGTAGCAGCAGAAGATAAATAAACCATTCAGTGCTTTATAAACCAACGGTAGTATTTTGAAATCAATTCTTTGAGAGACAGGAAGCCAGTGTAAAGCCCTCAGATCTGGAGTGATGTGATCCGCATTCTTGGTCTCAATGAGGACTCAAGCAGGAAAAGTAGCACAAAGGAGGAACAGGGTAGCTTTACATGAGCCAAACAATCAAATGCAATACATGATGTTGATCGGTTACAGTTTTAAGTGAGGTATTAACATCATGCACATGATGAATGCACAGGAATATGACACTAAACCCCTCTTTTCTGTTTCATTTAATTTATCGTGTTTGTATTTTAAGCATTTAGCCGATTCCATATTTCTAATCTAACCTTGCATTTGTGAGCTTTAAATGATCATTTTGCTGTCATAATACCCAATGAGCTTATTCTCTTGAATAATTTTTAGCACTGGGATTCTTTCAAACAACTTGGCATACAAATTAGGTATTAAAGGATAAGCTCACCCATATTAAAAAATAAATAAAACAGAATTGTAAATTATTGAATACAGCTTTGTTTATTTTCCATGGTAATGCTTTTTTGGGATAGCCCAACCATAGATGTGGCAACAATGACTAATGGTAAATAAGTCAAGGCGTCATTTGATTTGTAAAAAAAACAAACATATACTGCATGAAAGCATCACGCATTTACATAACACATTACATTAACACTAGTCCATATCCTTGACGTTCCACTTCTGGGATTGCTCGGGTGCCGCAGGCAATTCCACCGGATGCATGTCTTTTCGCCGATGTCCGTTACCTTCGCTTTCTTTATGGTGGAATTTTAAACTCCGGTGGATTTATGAGTACTATGGTTAACAGCTCCTCAAATCTGTGCATGGTAAATAAAGACAGCTGGCTAGACTATCTGTCCAATCTGAGTTTTCTCTCGCACAACTAAAACAACTTTTGAACGTACACAAGTTCCTTCCTTAAGGCTATTTTGCAGCAGCTAAATGCGGAGCTTAGCAATTGTGATTGGTTTAAAAAAATGCCAATAAACCAGAGTACGATTTTCTACCATGCAGCTTCTTGCATGGTAGAAAATTACGAATCCCACTATGGCCACGCCAAGACCCACCCTACAATGCAGCTCGATTGGTTGAGGTTAGGCATTTGACCTCAAGTGGTTAAGGTTAGCATAGCGAAAATCTTTCACTGTGACTGTCTGGAAGTCATCCGCTGGGCCTGTCCCTGGGGCAACTGGAGCCCCTGGACCTACAGAGAAGTGGGACACATGTTAGTAATCTGACATATATTACAGCATAATCTATATCCATAATGTTTCACCTCCGGGATTGCTCTTTTTCCGCCGGATGTCACTGTTTTCAGCAGGATGTCAGTCACCTTCCGCTTTCTTTGTGTTGTAATTCTAAACTCTGGTGGATTTATGAGGATTATGGTTAACTGCTCCTCAGATCTCTGTAGGGTAAATCCAGACAGCTAGCTAGACTATCTGTCCAATCTGAGTTTTCTCTCGCACGCCTAAAACAACTTTTACACATGCACACGTTCCACTATAACAATTTCCTTCCTGAGGCTATTTTGCAGCTGCACCACTGCTCCGTCCGGCGCTTAGCCCCACCCAAGACGATTGTGATTGGTTTAAAGAAATGGCAATAAACCAGAGCACGTTTTCTCCCATCCCAGAATGCTGTGTGGACTAGCCGGCAAAACGGTTTTCAATGTCTCTCTTTTGGCTCACTCTTTAATACCCAGGGGGGGTTTCTGCATGGTGCTCCCCCTTTTACTTTAGCATGCTGCATGGCTGGTCTAGGGAGCATTATCAAGAGCGGAGCCATCAGCGCCAAGCATAACTGTATTTCCATTTGTTGCAATAAAAGGTTAAATCTATGACGAGAGTGATCCTGACTGAATTGCACTTACTGGAGACCACATGGTCGTCACAAGCAGGTGCATGTGGTAAGCTGGGCAATATTGCAACTACTTGGCTACACCTTCCTCAACAGTCCCATGTGAGAGACTGTTCTCTTTGGCAGGCAACATTCTGCAGAAGAAGAGGTCATCTCTATCATCTGAAAATCTGAACAAGCTAGTCTGCCTGAGCAACTGGTTGAAAGAAGACTAGACTGTATGATTGGTTGACAGGAGTCATGTTGCACAGATGCACACTGTTTGAAGGATTGGTTATTCTGTTCCCTCTGTCTCTTCACATTCATTATGGTATTCTATTTCTAAAATAGGCCTACTTATTGTTGCATTCATTTGAAAAAGTATAGGTAAGCTATTTGTGACTTTATAGCAGACATTACTTTTACCCAGTGCTTAATTTGTAAAGTGGGAGGTCCCGGAGCGTAGAGGGCGGGTGGATCCGGCGACTCAAAACGGGGGTTGGAGGTAACGGAACCAAAAAAAAAATTACACCTGCTTACGTAGCTTCTCTGACTCTGACTAAAAAAGCCTAAACAACGCTGTGTGTACATCAGGGAAATGTTTATTTTTATTTCAGAACGTGCACTGCATTGGTGCGAAAAGTAAAAAAAAATAAAAAATACACTGCAACGATTGTTTTCACAAGCAGCAATTATCTATCGGACAATTAAAACAAAAAACCCAACGTGGTCTCCACATTCTTGATCGGCAGAAACGGTTTTTGCTTGTTTGGGATCCGACTGGCCAGCATATTTGAAAAAGTTAAGCAAACTTTGTTGTCTTTTTGACATTTTTCCCCTGAGTGAAATGAGGCTGTAACAGCAATCTCAACCAGCACAACCGCCTTGAAGTGCAGCGCCGCACTGTTGAAGTGCCTCCCCTCTCCCCCCTCCGTCTTACCCTGAAAATTCACCTCAAAACGCATCGAAAATGCAAACACAAGACTTTTGTGGAACTTCAATGGGGAATAAAGACTAACAAGACAGATAACAACTTTAAACATACACAAACAGTAATTTATTTTTTTCATTTAGGCGATTCATTTTCCATAGTGACAAAGGAGGTGCCGGATCCAATAAAAAAGGTTCTGGATCTAACGTCGGAGGTGCCGGAATATGTTCCGGTGTGTTCCGGCTCAAATTAAGCCCTGCTTTTACCCCTTTCACACCGATGGCTCAATCAGGGTTATACCCATGTCGACTGTGTGTTTGAATGGGATAACCCTCCTCGATCTACTCAGCTTTGCGACCCAGGTAGCGAATGGGTTTGATAAGGGTAGACTAGGGTTGATCTCAATATGAATTGCGCATGACCTGGGTTGCTAACAGCTGGGGTGGGACAAATTATGTGATTGGTTGGACATAAGAGTTTGGCAGTTGTCACAGGTCGCCACACACTGAAAAAAACACAACATAATTTTGTCTCACTGGGGTTTCACCATAGACTGTATAAAACTAGGATTTTCACAGACGGCTTCAACAACAGTAGAGCGGAGAGGTTAAATTTATTTCCGGACAGTCCGCTGGCAGCGGGTGCCTGAGTGTTCACTAGTCTGCCTTTTGCAGAGCGGTGGCAGAGTTTTACCCAGCGTTAGAACGTAAACGTATGAAAATAAGTCTGGTTTAATTCTCTCTGCACCGACGCTCTTATCCGCAATTTCCACCAACTGTGGAACGGCTGCGTGTCGGCTCCGCTGTGTGTCGGCTCCGCTGTGTGTCGGCTCCGTGCTCCGCCGTCCTTCAATACCAACCAGGTGCGGATTTGTTGCGGAACGGCTGCGGCCATGACTGACAGCTGAAGTCACGAGGACCCACGAAATCTCGCGAATTCATGTTTGATCGCGTGATATAACAGGATGTAGTTTCTATAAACAAAACCACAAACTTGTCTTCAGGCCTGTCTCTGCCCATTATGACGTTTTCAAGGTGTAGTGCAGGGAAATATGATTCGCCGTGAGCACGGTGTATTTTATTTTGAAAATTAACGGGATGTTTTATTTTGTTTCTGTGCTCAACTTCCTGTCCCGCACAATCTACCCTGTGCTGAATTGCTGCGGATCTGCTCTGGCGGGCTGCGGATCTGCGACAGAGTCGGAACGCAGCCGTTCCGCAGTCAGTGAAAATACACACATTGACTTTAATGGAAACCTATTGACTCCGCCGCCGTTCCGGAGCAGATCCGCAGCCGTTCTGCAGCCGTTTCGCAGTTGGTGGAAATTGGGGGTTACTACCTCTCTCTAGCACCCGTTTGCAGACTGCAGTTCTGTGCGGCTGCTGCGGTAGCGCAAATCTCTTTTTTTCTCTCTCCGTCTTTTAAAAAACAAATGAGTCGTGAAGCCAACAGCAAAGCCCAACTTTACTTTTAATGAAATCACCAAAGAAATGTTCTCTCCTCGTATTAAAAAGGTAAAAAATCAATACTAGAGTACCCTACAATAAATATGCAGAGGAGGAGAATCACTCTGCACAAAATTATCTGAGAAGTGTTTGATGGTTATTTATTTGTGCTTTAGAACATAATCACTGCAAAACAATCACAAAATAAAACCTCAACAAAAAAAAACATGAGTTCTGCTGGTATACAGCTGGACAGGAGTATGTGACGTTAGTTGTTCACTGAATATGACTTGTAAAACCCCGCCCAAGGTAATTGTTATGCATTGCTCCCAGGTTGACCCAGGTGATCTCTGATGTCATGACCAGGGATATACCCATGTTGACTGGCTTGGTTTGAATTTCCAAAAGGAGGGTCGAACCCTGATCAGACAACCCTGGTAGGTGGTGTGAAAGTGGTAACAGTTGTGACTGATGGCAGCATTAATGTAGAGCACATAAGTTTCTGTGATACCAAATAATGGACAGAATCGTGAAATTAAGAATTTAAAAAAGCTATAAGACGGATTTCACCGTCTTGCAATACACTGGGGGAAACTAACCTGACTCCGCCAGATGGATTGCTTCGCATTTGCTCGGCATATCCATCTGGGAACTTTCCGTTGGAGAACTTTTGGGAAGGGGCGAAAATACTAATTGGATAAACCATCTGTCTATCACCACTTATATTGGTGATAGACAGGCCAAATCAACCAATCAGATCAACTATATATAAAACTCTTGCCGAAACCAGTCAGGAGAAGAGCAAAAACATCTTTTCCTCCGAGAAAAGCCTCCATTGCCGTTTTTTGCTCTTCTTGCAATGAAGGAATACTTTCTAGTTCGGATAAAACTTGAGCGATAGCTACACACACCTAAACCCGCCTCAAAACCAACGCTGATCGGTTGGTCGTTTGGCGAACGGCTCAAAATTTTCTCTGTCTCAACCAGACTGATCTGCGAGTGGAAAACTAGAGCTCGCGAGATCAGGACGGTCTCACGAGGCTAGGGGGAAACACTGCCGTCAATTAAAACAAATCAAAAGGATGTATAGTAAAAACCAGGCAAAAGTAATTAAAATAATGATTAAAGTAATAAAAATCAAGTAAGGTTTTGTGCAAAATTCTGACTAAACAAAGCAGCAGTGACACTCTGCTCTGCATGGACATAAAGACATGAGTTAGTGTTCACAGTTATTTAAATAGCATTAACATCAACCAGTCCCGACAAAATAGTTTACCTTGGCTGTATCAACGCTCCTAATCAGGGATTATCAATTACTCTCGGCCCAAGCTGACTTCCACGTTGGACTTTAACAAGCTGTTCCTGACTGTGGCGTGCAAGCAAGCAGCACACGGGGACATCAGTCTGGAATACATTTTATGAGCTTAATGATATTTAAAGAAACAAACAATGATGCTATCTCAACCTCACCAGAGCACGCTACATAGCCTACCTCACACAGGAGAAACAGGAAATCATGCAGAGCGAACGAACGGGGTTAACTACCACTGGTCTTTATTTCTGAGGGACTGATCTGGAAAATCACCTACCAACTACCCCTTTTCAACTTTATTTGCATATTTTCACGAATAGCATGTGATACAAACATTTTTTTAACAATTCGGCATCGTACTTAAAAGATATATAATGAGGCATTCAATGAGCATTATAACCCTACATAATGACAAAATAAATAAACTTAAGAAGCAGGTACTAAAATACACAGTGAGAAAAGAAGAAAGTAAAAACTAAAAAATTACAATACAAATAAAACGAATTGAAAGGTAGGCTATATAATCACATTTCATTGAAAAAATATTGTAGTACATCAGCTATATAAATACTTTTCTTATTACATCTGGATCAGAGCGTTCCTGCAAAAGAGAGAGTTCCTCTCAGAGAACCTAACCTGAATAAAAAAAGTTAAAAAAAAATCCCATTCACATCAGGCAGAAATACAGGTATCTCAAATCTGAACTAACAAACCCAAAAGGTATGTTGTTTTTCTTACTTGGCTGAATCAACCCTTAAAAAATGCAGATCCAATTTCACCACATGGGAGCAGTAATGTATTGCTAGAGACACAACAACTCTTATTTACCAGTGTGTGTGTGTGTGTGTGTGTGCGTGCGCGCGCGCGAGTGTGGCGTGCATGTGTGTGGTTGGAGCTGGGGCAGGCTCACATGGAATTTCATAGCTCTCCCTTGGATTTTAACTCATAACTTGTAATCTTACCTCTCTATAAATTAAGAAATATATGTAAATGCAAACATGAAGAGCCATTCTAATTAGGTGCAAGCAAAAAGTATTTAAATTGTGGATACTGCCTGTGAGATCTGGATTTACACACGGCTAAATCTACATTGTCCTTTAAGTGTTTACTCTCCTTAATCGAACGCTCTGTGTATGGCATTTATGTACGTTGTTAGTAGCCTATACAGCGAAGACATGATCAAGTGGTACCATTAGCAGCTCTGTATTCTCCGGCCATCTGGCCATCATCCCATGCACATAATGTGCATGGGAAGGGAGATAAGTCTAACCATCCAGAAAGAACCCTAACCCGTGCGTGCGTGCGTGCGTGCGTGCGTGCGTGTGTGTGTGCGTGTGTGTGTGTGTGTGTGTAAAATGGCTACCTAGTTGTTCCTCTATTGCTGAGCCAGGGAGCAGGGGAAGTGACATGGTTGATGGAGGCTCCTATCAAGCCTCTCACATGTTAATCTGGCAACATCTGCAAGCAGGGGGAACTTCCTGTCTCCTTTTGATGTGTAGATGATTGTCCTAAAAGGGGAAGGTGCAAGATGAAAAGGAAACATGATGTAACTTACAGTTGCTTCTACAGTAGACTACTACAAGAGTCTACGGCTACACTCGCAGCTCTGAGGCTGTTGCTTAATGCTAAATGTCAGCATGCTAACATGGTGATATTTAGCAGGTATAATGATCACCATGTTCACCAGCTTAGTTTTGCATGTCAGCACGCTAATGAGCACTAACCATAAAGTACAGCTGATGAGACGCATTTAGCCATAATCAAAAGTATTGGACAAATTTAATTTTTTATCTGATAATGGAAAATTTCATGACAATCCAAAAATTGTTTAGACATTTCACTTAAATCCACAAATATAAACCTCATGGTGGCGCTAGAGGACAATTCAGTGGATCACCAAAGTCCATAGCAATAATCTTCTGGATAATATGAATGTCTGTACAGAACTGAAAAAATAAAATAAAATAATCCTTTTATAAGCAAAAACGCCCAAAATAGTCAGATTCAAGCCTCTCAATATGAATATGAGCATATTGGCTGGTTTTCTTTGTCTTCTACGTTAACAAACTCAATATCTTTGGGTTTTGGAGCTGTTTGTATATGTTAACTTGGGTTTTATTATTTATTATAATAAAACCCATTATATTTATTATGATGGGTACTTTTTTTTTTTTTTTACAATTAATCAATTATTTGAGTGTTGCCTGGTCGGTTATCCAGCTTTGCCTAACATGGGTTAATTTATATACTTTGTGCTTGCTTTGCTTTATTTTTTAGTTTTTAATACTCTCTTTCTGTTCATTTTACCATTTGTTTCTTCCTATGGTTACTTTCTTATTCACCAGGTGGAAAAAGTAAATCAATTAGAGTGTTTTATCAACAATAATTCATCTGCATAGCCTTAACCTTGGGTCAGGCGATAAGAGTTTCTCACAACAAAGAATGAGTTGATAAGGACCAGACAGGCCTGTATGGGTGGATGCTATTACCATGGTTCACACCCCCTCCTTCTAATGAACACAATGGTTCCATTTCTGTCATTTTCATCCCTGCTGAAGTGTTTTTGTCAGTACATATCTGCTGCAGAGCATCACACACACAAAGTGCCTGCAATAATTTAATCCAAAGCATTACAAACCTACCCTCTCCGCTGATAGAGGAGCACAATGGAAATGGTCTGCCATGCAGAGGAGTTTTTAACCGAGGGCAAAAGTCATCAGTGAGATGAAGCGTGCATCATTACAGAGCTAATTTAACTACTTTGCAAAACAGAAACAGCAGTGTGGTTCTGCTGAATGGAACAATGCAGTGAGTGTGTGTCTATTATCTTCAATTATCATACGAGTATCTTTTGCTCTTAGGAAGTATCAACATCTACACAGAAGTTGAAATGCACTTTGAAGTTCCTACCCATTGCAAAAGAAGAAGAAGGCTCCAATAAAAGCTGGAAGGTGACAGAGAAAGGTTGAACAAAGCAGACGGATGAAAACCGACCTCCTACTGCTCCTCCCCACCAACCCTCAAACAAACAATCGCGATCTCCACGCCTCTTGTTCTGGACTCCCATCAGCATCGCAGTGGGAGCTGTGGTCAGATAGAGGAGGAAATTGCTCTGAATTTGTGGGTAATTGAAAATACCTTTATCCCCCTGTGTTTCCATCTCTACCTGCTTTAAAAACCTCCTCCCCGGCGTCCACCTTCTAATACACTTCTAATGGCACCCCTTTCCCATCCTCTCCTCCATCTCCCACTGGACTGAATTGATGCAAACGATTGCGCACCCATTTGCTGTCTGGAGGAGAGGTGACCCACTTGTATGGTTTGCTTGCTGTCTCCTGGCCCACCTTCTCGCAATTGCAGGTATTGATGCCCCACCATTGTTTCCCCCTGCCCAGGGGGTGGAGTGGTTTGTGGGAAAATTGTAGGACCCCTCAGGTGTTTGATGGCTTTTATTGATTCACACCAGACTCCCCAGCTCCCATTTACCCTTTGCTACGCAGAAAAAGCTTTTTAGATATCGGCTGTATCTGCAGAGGCAGCTATTGTTAAGACGTATTATTCTGTTCCACCGAAGCATAAGCACACATTTTCTTCTCATGTGTGGCTGATCAATGCAGACCGGAGGAAAATGGTGGTCTTTCTGCATCTCAAAGTGAAGCTGCTCCACAAATGTCTCTCATTAATTGCAGTGTCCGTTTTAATAAGAAATAAACAACCTCCAACACTTTTTCACGTTCTTTTTCAAGGATCTTTAAAGTTACACAACCATCCAACAGTTACAGGAATATTTTAAGGACACCAAAACCTTTAACTTTGGCTGCTTAATTTCAGTTGTGTGCAATGTAATCTAGAAAATAACATGTATTCTTTCATGTAATTAAAGGCGATGGTTAATTAAGGGCAACCAGGGGTAAAGCCCTTCCTGGTGGCAGCACATTGGTTTTGAATCTGTCTAAAGAAGTTGTGGCCCAGCTATTTATTTTCTTCCACCTTAAAACACACTGATGGTAATTCTGTCAAAAAAAGCTGTCACTGGTGATAATTAAATGCTAATTTCAGGGTACCACAAAGATATGGCGGCAACTAAAACTTTAAGGTGTAAGAAGCAATGTTTTACTTGTTTTTTTGCTCAAATTGTTTAGCAGGGCTCACAAGATTTGCTGATCAATGCCAGGCACTTCTCTTTTTATATAATTGGCAGCACAGTTTTCAAGCTTTCATAAAGGCCCTGTGCGTTGAGTCACAACAGTGATGTTGCAGGTTCATTGCATGTCACACTTTTCAATATGGGTCTGTCTAGTAACGTCTTAGTCACAATCTGTGTCAGAAATATGTATACATTGATAAAACTGATAAAACATTTTGAGGCATGTCAGATGTGAATGCCTGGTGAATCATAGTGTAAATCCAAGAGGAAATGCCAGCAAAGACACATCATCAACTCACGTCATCCATCTGCGTGATGTTTACAAAATGCAGTGAAAGCTTTGGCCATTTTCTGAAACGTTGTGAACATCAGTGCAGAACAATATTGAACAAAATTGCTGTGAAACAATTCAACAATATTAATTAGTAGGTTAGCATTTAGTGTTAATGATTTTAAGTGCACCTTTGCATTCCTCAGATGGTAAATCCAGACAGCAGCTAGACTATCTGTCCAATCTGAGTTTTCTGTTGCACGACTAAAACAACCTTTGAACGTACACATGTTCCACCAAACCAAAGTAGCCTCCGCCATATTCACATTAAAGAGGAGAAATTAGGCCCTTGCACTGCACGTTCCCCATTGCTCTGCTCAAGATTATTTGAAGATGTGGGGGAGTCCGTGCAGCTAGCTTATTTGCAACAAATTGACATACTTTATTATTTTCTGTTGTAATTACCAATTGAAATGACCTGCAAAGTCATTTCTGCAGGTTTTTAAAGTCAAGACTACATAGGCCTGCACGTGACAATGTGAATGTTGTTAGGGAAAGGGTCCTGCATCACCCTGTCAGGGTTTCATTCGCAATAATCACCCTCTTAATCTACATTATCCCGCTTATTACATGGCTACATACTAGAGAAGTCATAACTTGACACAGAATATTGATGTAAAAATGATTTAATTTAAAAAGAACAATGGTCCTCCATATTCTAGAATCAGAACTGCGTCCATGGCAAGAGTTTGTTATTCAAAAATAACACACTGTAGAATACTATAATTGACCCATACTGTTTTATAACAGCAGTTAAATCACTAAGACTCAAACAGCACAATGTAACAAACCTAGTAGACAAATCTGAAGTCTGATATTTTGACTAGTAAATGTTTTCAGTTTGGCCCCATTATGATGAAGATTTACTGCATAGTTTGATACAGAAATACTCCTTATGAATGTATTCGCAATTTATTCTCTCATCATCAACACAAGCAGTGGCTGATCAGCTATGGGAACACTCACAAAGGTCAGCGCAGCTCACGCTCAGTCAACTGTCTTAAACATCTCATTTTGTGTGTCACAAAATAATATCAAGCTCCATTTACCAGCTTTTTCAGAGCTTTCAGTTGCAGCTCACGGTATTCATCACCAATCTGAACTGTGCCCTCATGTGACCTAAGAGGCTCCAAAAAAGCAAGTAGGTGGAGTCACACAAACTAAGTCTAGAATAAACCTCCAAGCTCAAATCTCAACTGACTTTTGAGCTAGGTTTTAGCGACTTTTCATGCCCTCTTAGCCACTTTATTTCTAAAAGGTGACAAGGGAAAAATTTAGCGTCTTCAGACCATCAGGGGGAAAGCAAGATATATTATATTGTAGTTAATGCATGCTGCTCAGAGTAATTACATTCTACGCTCTTCTGTCAACAGCACAGGGTCTCTCTCCCTCTTTTCTTTAGCCGACACACAGCCACTTAGCTTTATGAATATGATACGTGATGGCATCACCAATCAACGGTCTACTCATGAATGGGTTAGTATGATATCGTACGAAAAGTTATGCACTCTAAAACATAAGATATCATACAAAAACGAAGAGACCGCTGGCTGGTCGCGTGACATCGGCTATGAGCTCTGTGACACAGAGCAGCAGTTGCTAGCCGAGCGGCCGTTGCTAGCTGTTGAAGCTGCTACAGAGCTTCGTGAAGCCGGCTACAGACCTCCGCCACAACCCGGTTGTATCAGCGGCAGTTAGTAGATGTGTTTAGCCGCTACAGAGCTCTGCAACACCGGCTACGGTGCTCTGCATGGTGCCTGGTCATATCAGCAGTTGTTGGTGGTTCAGTTACCCGAGAATAGGTGACTTTGAGCTGGGTACAGAGCACCGCGAGCTGCCGGCTGTGTCAGTGGACATTACAGTTAAGTTCAGGCGATGCAAGTTAAGTTTAGGCACTGAAACGACTAGTTAAAGGAGAATTCCGGCCAATTTTTATGGTAATCTTGATCGCTATAGCTACGCGAGTACTTTCGATAGAAAAAACCCGACCCGAATCAGTGCAGGTAACACAGAGAAGCTGCAGCTACGTAATACAAGCGTCCACTGAGCTAAAATGGCAGTGGTCGGGGCAAGTTTTAGAGTGCCTTTGTGCCTCTTAACAGACACAAAATGCAATTAATATGTCTGTGCCACATGAACAGGGCCCTTACGTGTCAACAAGATGCGTTTTCAACTCAGACATTGTTTAAATTCACCTTCCCTGGTCCCTGTCTCGATCCTGCCAGTAGCTAGCTTGCCCTGCTAGCTGATAGCCGTTAGCCATTAGCTGCTAGCTGCCGTCCGGTGAGTGTATTCAGACAGGCTTCTGTGATAATCATCCCAATAATAATCCACGGAGTGGCGGTGGTGTGGCTATGTCCTTCAGAGGACAGGTCACGTCTTGAAGTGTATTCCCCCCTAAAAAAAACAGTAGTGCAGTAGTAGCTGTTAGCTGCTAGCTGCCCTCCGGTGAGTGTGTACAGCCAGATTGCCGTTAGCTGCTAGCTGCCGTCCGGTGAGTGTATTCAGCCAGTATTCCAGCCATATATCCACGGAGCGCCCGGTGGTCTGGTGTATGTCCTTATTATGACCATATCAGTGACTATGTAACTACATGGAAACGGGATAAACAATGTCTGTGGCTTGCACAGTAATAGCATTACTGAAGCTTAGCTGTAGCATCGCGCTGTCTCCCAGGAATTCAGTTGTAGCAGGAAAAGGTAAACAGTAGTGCGCTGATCGGAGCGTAGTGTGTGAAGAGTGAAGAGCAGAGTTGTTTATAAGGGAAGAAGCTTGGAGTAATGTAACTATGGAGAATATAGCAGATATACAACACACGGAATATATACAGACGAAGAACTAGCCTCACAAGCAGTGTTGTCAACTCTTTTCCAATGAAAGTCACTAGCACCAGCTCCAAAAATTGCTAAAAGTTGCTAGATAACATCATATGCTCATTTGCATAAAGCTTAGTGGTTGTGTCAGCAAGGTAGATAGAAAGAAATATAACTCTTTAGCCAAATAATCACAAATTCATTACAGGGATTTATTTTACCTTATAATTATTACTTAGGTAGCCTTGCGTCCTGCTGTCTGTCCTACCTACACCGGCCCCCGCACACCCTGTCTCCACCTCCCCTTCTACCTGCCTGCGCACTGTGCGCAGTGCTGCTGCACATGAGGAGAGAGGGGAGAGGCTGCTCCTCTGTCACAGAACAGAAGACTGTTTTGGCAGCTACAATACCTTGCATGCTCGCTGGACAATACTGGTGACTTTTCTACAGAAAGTCGCCAGATTTGTCGCTAGTCGCTAAGTTGACAACACTGCTCACAAGAGTTGGAAAGAACAGGCAGATGTACTTGCTGCTCCAAGCACAAGCTAAAGCTAGCCTTCAGTAACTGGAGGACATAGCAACACCATCGCCGCTCCGTGGATTATTATTGGGATGATTATCACAGAAGTCTGTCTGAATACACTCACCGGACGACAGCTAGCAGCTAACGGCTAACGGCTATCATCTAGCAGGGCAAGCTAGCTACCAGCAGGATCGAGACAGGGACCAGGGTAAAAGGAACTCTAAAACTTGCCCCGACCACTGCCATTTTAGCTCAGTGGACGCTTGTATTACGTAGCTGCAGCTTCTCCGTGTTACCTGCACTGATTCGGGTCGGGTTTTTTTTATCGAAAGTACTCGCGTAGTTATAGCGATCAAGATTAATGTAAAAATTGGCCGGAATTCTCCTTTAAGTTTATGAAAAAGATTGTGGTTTGGATTAAAACACTCCAAAGGAATACGCATTTCCTGGGTGGAAGTCTTTTCTTTTCCCCAGGAAGGGAACTCCACTCCATGGCTTGAAAGTCCTGTGTGTTAACACCCATCCATCTACACCGACCTCCTCGCTACATGGCCAGCTACGCTCTTATAC
Organism: Zingel zingel; assembly: GCA_023566125.1. Taxonomy (NCBI): domain Eukaryota; kingdom Metazoa; phylum Chordata; class Actinopteri; order Perciformes; family Percidae; genus Zingel; species Zingel zingel. Next base: position 44,796,540 of record CM042314.1, read on the forward strand.
AGCAGCAATGTGGTGGCTACAGTAAAAAAAAAACATGGAAATCATACAAATTACTGTGCTTAACTTTTCATGAGAACAGGCTGCACCAATATGCAAATGAGCATATGACGGCATCTGTCGACTTTTAGCGACTTTTGGAGCTAGTGCTAGCTACTTTCATGGAAGAGTCTGCAACACTGATCTCATTTTGTTTTTACAGCATCCTACCGACAAGATCTTATATTATCTTTACAATTCATTCACCATAATATTTTGCTAGTATAGGAAGTATTGCCCATCCTCATTACTTGGAATTCTGACTCGCTGCACCTCTACACTTTCTGCCATGTCTGAAACACAAACTAGCATGAGCAGCAAAAGCCACACAGCTGAATACACGAAAGTGTGCCACTTACAGAAACTCAAACTTCAAAAGGGAAAAGACATCAGAGTACGAGACACGCTGACTGATCTGCGGGATGTGCAGTGCAAAACTGCAGTAATGAGCGCTTAGCACCAAATACAGAGACAAAGGAAAAAAGGAAAAATAACAAGGAACTCGCAGATTACCACTTTAACAGTGCATGGAGATGTGGAACAATCAGCAGAATGGTGATCCAATTTTAGCATACAGAAATAGAAATAGAGCTTTAGAGGCTGTTATGTTCATTGTTGTGAAGGAGAGGCAAGGTGAGAATTGACTCTCCAGTGCAAGGGAGCAGGCTCTCCATGCCAATAACCACCTCTTCATCAGCACCCCTTTGACACCGGTGTTCACCCACTGGAATATATATCACTTTCAAAAGCATTACGCCTGCTCTCCAAATATTTAATTTTCAACTTGAGGTGTACCTCTTGTTTATATAACTAAGGCCTCCTCTCAATTAGAGCACCTAGGGGTGGGAGGAAGCGAGGATGCATATCTGTACACCCATACCCCCTCTCACTCTCTACCTCTCAAACTCGTTTATGAACAGTCACACACACACATATACACACCCTCTCCAGCTCTGTTTCCCTCTCTCTCTTCCTGCATAGCTGTTAAGGAGATAATGAGATTAAAAATCTATTCTTGTCAGCTACCTGCAAGTGATGCATTAGTGGAAACATTCCGCAACACTACGGCTATTACTAAAATGAATGGAAATGAAATTGCTTTCCCCATTTACCTACTTCAATGCCTGTCACACTCAGAGAGTTGTTAGTAGAGGCTTATCTCACTCACCTGACCATATTCGTTTTTACATTATTCCAGCATGAGTCTCGACCTCAGGGACTCGCAGGGTAATGGTGTGTCACACAGGGTTGAGATTAGAAGAAGCATTATAACACTACAGTTCTGCAATGTTCACATGTATTTAGACATAATAGGAGGAATTAGGTGGAGAAAACACACTATTGTATTATGTGGTAGAAAAGTACACTTTTATTGTAAATATTGTATTAGATATTGTTCTGTTAAGTTCAGCCTTGTAACGTCTATCATATATTCAATTATAATCAAGAAATCAGACAAATAAGTAACTTTACTATGTAATTATACTTTGGGATCAAGCTATTTTCCAGGTCCCACACATATATTCACTTTTATTTCTAAGTAGCATAAGTTTAGCAGGATTCACTATCAATTATGTATCACTATGGGTATTCAATGCACACTGGGTTCAGGTTTTAAGTTAGTGTACAATGTTTAAGCACAATTTAGACCCTGCAGTCTCAGAGATGAGACTTTTCTTTTTGTGTCAAAGAGACAGGAAGTGCAGTTTGAAAGCTATCTTTAGTTTAAACAATGATGATGTGAGTGAGCTAACGCAGGGAAGTTAGCATAGCAAGGTGTATCCTGTCAGTGAGCAGAGGAGTTCTCTTTTTGAGACAAAGCTGAGATAGAAAATTAGTATAGATATAAAACTATAAGAACTTGCTTGTGCATTGCTATGTTCCAAGGTAATAGGATCAATGACACAGAAATGTTTAAGATATTTCGAAATGTATTGTGTCTTCCACTTCACTAATTAGGCCATGCTAAAGCTAATACAATTAAAGCTTTAGTGTGTAACTTTTGATATTAATGAACGTCCGTTACATTCAAGCCATTGCCAAATGAGTTGCTACAAAGCTAATTAAAACTATCAGCTCCACAAAACTCTGTCTGTATTTCTCAGTATGGCTATGGTTCAAAAGATTGTGTCACGCGCAGAAACTCGAGTGAAGATAATTACCTCTTCTGAAGAGTCCATCTTGTTTTTTTAATCCTCCGTGTCCTCCTCGGCTACTAGCAACTACGTGGCGGAGCGGTGGGGGTGGTGCATGATCACGGAAGGCTTGTGTCATGTGGACGCACCAGCAGTTTTGTTGTCATTACTTAGAATTCCTCATGGGGGGTGACAGAAACTACGCACTATAGCTTTAATAAATAATAAAATAATCAGTTATCAATATAATCTTTTGATTTGCCCTGTGTGGGAAACCAGGAAATGGTGAGTACCAATAATCTCCAGAAATAGCTGAAAATGTGAATTATTCAAAGTACACCATCTGGTTTGACTAGCATGTATGTTAGAACCTAACAGACCTTGGTGCACTCAAGAAGAAGTGGAGATAGGTAGTGAGGAATATAATTAAAAGTATAACCAGTTTAAGGTCATTCTTAGATGAAGGAAACCTGAGGTAAGTGTGTGCATAAATGTGTCCAACTGACACAGCCCAAATTGCTGTATAAAAAGAGAGTCATATGAGACTTATATTCAGTTGTCTATTCGATTGACTATCGCCTGTGGTCAGTTGATGTGTCCAGGGCAGCTCGGTTTACTTGTTAACATGAAACTGTTGCAAATAAATCTGTATGGAGTGAACTTCTGCAATCTGGAGTCCAATTTCTTCTTTACTGAGGCCGCTGTGGGGCCTCAGCACAGAAGAACAGAAGAGGAGAGCAGAGGACCGAACATAGCAAAAGGTGCGACCCCGCCTTTTCCAAATGTACCCAGACGGGTAGCGAGGCACAGTCGTCGCTCATCCAGTAAAGGAGCTTTTGCAAGTTAGCTGCCCAGTAGTATCAACTTAAGTTAGGGAGCACCAGATCCCCCTCCGCCTTCGGGGACTGTAATATCGCTTTTCGGATCCTAGCAGGTTTGCTGCCCCATAGAAATTTAGATATTGCCCTGTCCAGTTTGTCGAAAAAAGATTTAACGATAAGTACAGGGATGTGCTCGAAAAGATAAAGAAAATCTTAATCAAATTTATCCGGCCCACGAAGGAGAGTGGTAGGACCAACCAGCGGTCAAAATCACTTTCAGTTTTTCAACCAGAGGTAAGAAGTTTTTGCAGAAAATGTCTGATACGGCCATTGTAATAAAAAAACCCAAGTAGGGAAATCCGTCCTCTGCCCACTTAAATGACGATAATGTAATGTAAATTAGGCCCTGCTTCACTAGACTACCTGTTCTTGAGATCTTGTCTTAAAGTGGATCACTGTGTCTACATTTTTTTCAGGACATTATTATTTAAGTGTGGGGTTACATAGCATGTTCTTAAAATCATTTTTTTCAATATTTTTTTATCACATAGCAAGCGTTTGGCCAGATAGTTTCCCAACATAGAAAACCTGTACACAGTGCAGATAGAATGGGAGGAAAAGGAAATTAGTAGGGGCCAAACAGATCATTGTTGGCCCATTAGTAAGTTAATCTGGCCATGCTCAACAGACTGATAACAATAGAACCCAAATCTTTGTGGTGCTGATAACGTAATGGTATCAGAAACATGACTATACTGTAAGCGTCCAGCATTGGCCACCCAGTTAACTTTACTAACATCAGGTCCAGACTTTGAAGTCGCTTCAAATCCAGTCCTGAGCATCACAGAGCCAGCAGGTTCACCTATTTGATGATCCAGCTGCACCCACTTCACATTATGACAGGTTGTGATAGTTTGTTCTGCTTTGAGGTAATGTATTGTATTAGTATGAGCATTGGGCAGCAAGCTGTGCAAACAGAGCCGGCAGGATGTGTGGGGATTGATCTGAGGCTAAAGGTGGGGAAGTGGTGCCAACAGGTCTGGACCCCACAGAGTGGAACCAGTCAAATTTGCCATTATTTGAGTTTAAACTAAGCAAAGGTTACTGGAGTTTGTGACTTTGGGAATGCAACTTTATTGTTGTTATGATAGATGGTAAAGGGGGAATTTATTGGTAGAAAGATTTTACATTCTGCCTGCACTGTAGCTGTTTTTAAGCCATGACCTTTGTTTGTTGGCAAGTAAATACCATAATTATGTATCATTTATGTCCAAACCAACAACTAAGTCTACTAAAGCACCTGTTAACATTATCAGTATATCATCGTATGTATACCAAACAAAAAGTAACAAAGCCATATTTCAGACAAGAGTTCTTAACAGAACCTATTTCTCTGGGAGTCCCTTAAGAAGTTTTCTTGAAAAAAAAACTACAGCCAAGAATGTTTCTATAGTTTTCACAACAGTGAACAGTAAATTGAGATTTCTGACACAATTTTTGCCTCTATCAAATCGTGTGAGCATTGTGGGATTATTAATGAGAAGAAATACATACAGACCAACTAGTTTGTCCATATACAGTAGGTAGACACTTTGTCATTGTCCAGGACAAGCACAGGTGTTATTATGTTCTAGTCAGTGTCCCAGTAAGTCATGACAATGTGACAGAGAGCGAGAATACTAGGGACTGAAACTGAAGCAGTCAATTATTTTAATATTTACACCTGTGCCTTTCCTACTGTGACAAATATCTTCAGTGAAAATGGCCTATGGTGGAAACGTTTAAGTACAATATATTGCACGTTTTTCACACAAATAATTTTGACACTCGTAAAAATAATGGGGGTCCTAATAATGGGGGCACTTGGTTGTCTAGTGTCTAGTCTAGTCATGTGTTGCTGCCATTAAAGGTATTTCTACCGCGGTATGGGTGTATACTCTGTTTTGATTGGCTTCAGGGTGTCCATTGAAGGACACCTACTAACTAGTTCCGGTGAAACTGACTGTTAATCTTTCTAAATGAACGGCTACATTAAATGGAAAAAAAGACAATGTGAATGTTATTTCTACCACTGAGTGTAGTCCTTCACAGCGATCATCTCTCATCCTGTTTGCTACTTTACAGTACACATGGCGTATCATTTGTTTGTGAAAGTCTTCATAGTGATTTCAGGACAATAACATGGCTGGATACCTAGCTTGTCTTGTTGTTAAACATACTGTCCAATTATAATTACTGATTGTCAACCATACACAATGTTTTGACTTTGAATCTTGCTAGCATAATGTTAGCTTTCTACGACGGAGCATTAGGGCCACATCAAGGGAAAAAAATTAAGGAGGAAGATGTTTTATTTATTTTGCATTTTGAGAATAAAGTCAAAATGTCGAGAATAAAGTCAAAATGTCGAGAATAAAGTCAACATGACGAGAATAAAGTTGAAATACTTTTTCGAGAATAAAGTCGAAATGTCGAAAATAAAGTCGACATGTTGAGAAAAAACTTTTGAGAATAAACCGAACTACTAACTTTACCTATAGTATTTTACAAAATGCATGAACTCTTTCTCTTTTAGAGCATAAACACAGTATGGTGATAAGTATTAGGACTTTGAAGAGATTGTGCCGAAAATTGCGTTTCTTCAGAAGGAGAAACCACACAAACTTGGAAGAGGTGGCCGTATTCCTGCAAACTGAAATAGCTTGTAATGGACAGATGCAAGGGTATCGATGGTTACACCTACGTGCAATACAGTGAGGATATGTTGTATCACAATACACAATAAGACAATTGATCAACTTCTTTCCTGAAGGAGTGGCGCTCAGGCGAGTGCGGCACTCCAAGGATGTAACCCATATCTATGATGTTGCATACATGGCAGCTGGCATGGCGGACAGTCGCTCTAATGTGATTAAGTGATAAAGGAGTTGAATTTATTCTCGACATTTCGACATTATTCTCGAAATGGTATAGTTCAACTTTATTCTCGTCATGTTGACTTTATTCTCGACATTTCGGCTTTATTCTCGAAATGCAAAATAAATAAAAAAAATATCTTCCTCCTTATTTTTTTTCCTTTGATGTGGCCCTAATGCTCCGTCGTAGCTTTCTGACATATAGCTGAGCCAAAGAATTCTATGATCTAGAAATATCTCCAGTTGCCAAGTGTGGCAAGTTGTATCTAAGGTCCAGCCTATTTACTGAAACAGTGAACAACGTTTGCATTGCATAAGAACCTTATGGGATGGGAATGATTTTTCTAGGTATTAGTCAAACCCTCAGGTGTTACCAGTGAAACTTTTATGTTTTGAGTTGAGTTGTTTGAAATAACTTTAGATTTAGATTGTAAGACCCATTCAAATATAAATAAATACTCTACTAAAAAAATGTTATTTGGCAAGTGGCCACGGTATAAGCGTGTTAATGCCCTTCGAGGTATCCATTGTCAGGTAATTAATGGACCTCCACGGCGGCTGGCCTCCCCCGCCGTCCATTTCTTGCTGATAATGGACACCTGGTCGGGCATTAAACCTTACGTAACATTAAAGGTGCTCTTGGAGTGAAGATCATCTCAGAGACAGACATCTCAAAACCTGAACAATTAAACCTGAACTATTTTCTTGGCAAGACACCACGAGAGGTAAGTGAGATAAAATGTTTTTTTTTGTAATTTGGGTGATACTGCCCTTTAATTGATTTATCAGTAACCTATAATTGCAATATCTGTCCTAACTTCTCCTGTTTTAGTCTCTGATTCAGCCCGCACTCTTTCACCCCACTACACACATCCGCCTCACCCCACACTTTTCAGATCCAAGCTAAATGGCAACACTTGGCTGAGCAGTCACTGAGTCTTTCATACTGATTAACAACACTGTCATTCTCGTCCCTTCATGTACAACATACAACTTCTCAAATAAAGGCCTTAGCTGAGGGCATATTTATAATTCAACCATTAAGAACCGAACAGCAAATCAAACCAGATGGGCTCATTTATGGCCAATTAGCAGTGTGCTGTGAATGGAGCGCCACGGACTCACCTAGCGTTGTTATTATTACAGCTTTTATCTGAGCTCAAGAAAAACCTGGTGGCTACTAAGTTGGGGTTTTGATGCATGTTTGAACCCAGATGCGTGAAGAAATTGGAGACCTGGTCCCAAGAAGTGGAAGAGAGGCAGATTGCGATGAATAGCTCCGGGAATGTTGACGTTATCTGTGTTGTGCTGTATGACTGAATCTACACACAAAAAAAACTACACACAATTGTAGCGAATGTGTAAACTCAGCACTTCCATCTTTACCACTCAACTAGGAAAACACAAAAGAAAAGGTAGCTGGGCTGCTTCTTACTTGCTCTTGGCTTTTTCTAATGTGACACCCCCAGTGCAGAGACAAGAGTGTCCTGTTACTGAAAGGGGGGATCGAGTCCTATGCAGGAATGTTGCCTTCCTCCCCCCGCTTTCATCCCCCTCTCACTCTCCTCTAATCGTTCCCTCCATCACTTATTTGGCCTTTGCTTGACTCCCTCTGTGATGGTCCACTTCACTTAGCTCATAAACAATGCCCCCAGCCCCTTCCACACCTTCATATTTTTGCCTGCCTACAAGCTCCAGCCTCTCACTGCCTGCCCACCTCCGAGTCATATCAGACCTTTTAGCAGTAATTAGTTGAGGGACTGCAGCACAGCGAGATATTTCCCTAATTCTTCGTCATTTCTGGGAGAAAGAGAAAGGTAAGGTAAAGCGGTGTTGGTAGGAGCCTGCTGAGATAATGACAGGCTCATCATACACATCCAAACAAAGCCAAGACATAGTGGGGGGAAAACAAGGCTTTTTGTTGTCTTTATTGTGTGCAACCGGCATCACAAGAGAACTACATGAAAAGGAATAAAGCGATCTGCTGCACACATCTATTGTCTCAGTATAAAGGGCTGAACGCTGTTTAGATTAATGCAATTACAAGAAAAGACGGTGGTTCTTGAAGGTTGTTGCTGCTCCCAAACACTGGACTTTACCTCTAAGCAGGGGTGTTCTTTCACTGACGAGGGAGCCATGTTCAGCGCAATGGTAGGTCCCAAGGGGCACAGCCACCAATGACAGCTCAGCATTGTTTGAAAGCCTCTCAATGAAAACTCCTACCTCTAATTGTCTCTGCAATGCTTATCAACACTGCCGATCCCAACTAGAGCGGAAAGACAGAGCAATTTTCCCATTACACTGGGAGCAGAAAATGGAGGAGAGATGAGGGACCTGGGTGTCTCCGGAGAGCAGTGCAGATGGCTTCATCTCCAAGTTCAAAAACACAGACAGGAGGGATGGGGGCATGGGACGCGGCGCATGCACTCTCACAGGCACTTGTAATGTCCCTGTGCACATATATGTCTGACGTTCATGAACACATGCAGAGACACGATTCATGCACTCTGACAACATGCAATCAATTAGCTTTTAATCTATTTTCTGCAGCCAGTTTCTTTCCAGGCCAGTTGCACACTGCGGCCGTGGACGATTCATTTCAATGCGCACCGCGATCATAGCTGTTTTATGCTTGCTGACCCCCTGCCACAGTGGTTAGATAAGCCTACTTCAACATTGCCTGTCCCGCGCTTTGATCTTCCACAACCAGAGCAGAGGCTCTGCAGACATTCACGTTTAGATTTCCTCTCCCAATATGGAGCTGAATTTCCTCTTCAGTAAAGGATGCAGCGCCACTGCGCCACTGTGCTGATAACATCACCAGGATTCAACCAGAGCTCTACCCTCGATCCCAACAGTGATGAGATCAACCTGTTTACCTGCTTTCTTGAAGGAATGTTTATTCAGACGCGTGCAACTGTGTATACAGTTCACTGTGGCACAGCCACACAGTTAAAAATCATAGCGTGAGTGTATCGTGTGTGTGTCCGTGTGTCTGTGTTTTGAGGAGAGTTTGACTATACTAAACTCTCCGTTTATTATCAATGCAGACATCTCTAAGTGTCTGCCGTCTGGCTCCACTAGGCTTATCAGTTCCTCACTGGCTTACGCAATTATAAGAAACACACACAAAAGTGTGTAGCCACGCATACACTCAAAGCCATGCTTGTGTACGCACGTACACACATATGCAAAGAGGCATTTAGCAGCCCACCTAAATCCAAAATAGATCAACTTAACTCCAGGCAGCAGAGTGGTTGCACAGACCATTACAGCCTAAGTCTTACAGGCCGAACAGACAACATACTATATGCTTGTTTTATTAAAAAGATCCATCATATGGTTCACCTACCAGCCCAGAAATAGTGCTCTGTTTCACTCCCTCCTTTTTCTGAGGTCACGACCAGCAGAATAAGCAAACAGAGCAAAAGATGGGGCCAGAGATTGGGGAGGGCTGTTGGCCTGATCTCTTTTCTAGCAGCACCTTTACTAACCTCCACTGTGAATAGAAAGTACAGTTCAACAGCAGATACAGTGAAAGGCACACTAACTTGACAAACCTCAAACTGCCAGGCCTGCTTTTTGTGTGTAGAAAAGGTGTACTTCTTCACACATCCAAGAGTTCAACAAACCAGTAAGAGGCCACCTGTATACTAGCATTTCCTCTGTCCGTCCATCTGTTACTGCTACACACAGACACACATCCGTGGCCTCCTATTGTAGTAGCTGTGCAGGTGTGTGGGTGCTGATAAGAAGTATAAGTGTCACATGGTTCATCAAGGTGAGGCAGCGTTTGGCGAACTCTGCCCTCGGCCCTCCACTGGCATTTCCAACAGGGAGGATCTACCAAGGGGGGCAGAAGCGATGCCACTTATCAAGCTGGGGACTGAGGACCAGGCGCCCAGCAGAGCCACGGGAACTTGAACTCCTAGCTTGCACCCCAGCATCTCACCGTACGTTGTCTGGCAGCAGGACCATGCTTGCTTAAGGGAGGAAAACCACAGTCCACCACTGTCATGGTGAGATTAAACACCCCCCTCCCTTTCTGAATAAAGATTGTACACCTCTCACCCTGTTCTGCAATGATATCTCTGTCTGAAATGCCAAACCTCACACACACACACACACACACACACACACACACATGCACGCACATGCACACACACACACACACACACACACACACACACACACAAACACACACACACACACACACACACACACACACACACACACACACACACACACTGACATTTCAGCTGCACCTCTGATCAACATACTCTCCTGCTTGCACTTGGCTCTTCAGAATTGTATAGATGGTTGTAGGTTGTAGGTGGAGTGTTAAGTTATCCCTGCATCAAATGTGTAATCAAAGTAATAGGTTTGTACTCGTCAACAAAAGGACATTTTTAAGTTATATTTATTTCATAAAGGGCAAAATGCCTGTGGCACTCCAGCCTGTATCAGTGCTATACGTTTCATCTCGTCCATTCTGTTGCTGGGATATGAGTGATGCTTTTGAAGGGAAAGTAACGTTAAGTAGCCTAAGTCATTTTATATATCATCATTACCGATGTACCCTAAGCCTAAATTAATATTAGAGCTATAGCTAACAGTCTAACGTTAATCCATAACAGAGATTAAAAGCTAACAACCTTAAAGCAAGCTAAACTGTGCTCTACACCATAATAAAACCAAAAATAAAATTACTTTTGGCATGTTTAATAGTAGAAAAGACCCTCCTCCAAATCGCGCTGGAAGAGAGTTTGGCTACTCCACATAGCATTTGGGGATGGGAGGAAAACATGCTCTGGTTTATTGACATTTCTTTGAACCAGTCACAATCGTCTTGGACAGTGCGAAGCACCTGAGAAAAGCTGCAATTACCTTTCAGAGATCTGAGAAAAGGTTAAACATAGTCTACCATAAATCTACCAGAATTTAAATTACCAGCACAAAGGAAGCCAACGGATATCCAGCCAAATCTGTAAAATCCGGCGCATTTTCTGGCGGATATCCAGCCAAATCTGTGAAATCCGGCGCATTTTCTGGCGGCAACGGAGCAATCCCAGAAGTGGAACGACAAGGATATAGACTACTTTCCTCCTGAACAGGTAAGCATTAGCTTCAGGCTAATTTATCACAGCTACTAGGGACAGGCATTTTCAGTCATTTCAACATTTGTGTACTCACATTGAATTGTATAGAGTACTCTATAACAAATGAGATGCAGCCAGTGAAGAGATCCCAACTGGTCACACCTTAGCTAACTGCTAACATTACCGAATGACAACGTGTAACGTTAGCCTGTTAAGCAGCTGTAGCCGACAAACTGAGTAATTTTAAGCCAAGAAAGGGTGGCTGTAAATCGGTAGAGAGGACTGTGAGTTTGCACTGTTTTTAGCAGTTGTTTCCATAATTTTAAGCCAAGGAAGTGTGTCTTTCAGACGTGGGAGGGAGGACGGCGAGGTAGTGGTGTTATTAGTGGCTGTTGCCATAATTTTAAGCCGAAATATGGTGGCTGTCAGTCAGGTACAGAGCTTTGTGTGAGCACAGGCTTTTAAGACTGTCAACATAGCCAGCATCTAACGTTAGCTACTCCGCTGTGCTGTAGAGTAATGTCTGGCTATGTTAGACTAGCGTCTAGCAACGTTGATGCTGTGTTCTCAACCTGGCAACCTCCATAAACTTTGAGTCTTGGGAGGACGGGGCGGGGGAGACAACTCTGTCCAGTATTTTGAATTTGGACTGCAGTAACAATTTTAAACGCTAGCTGTCAGTATTACATATTGAACCTTTAATTCAGTATGGTTTGGCAAATATTTTGCCTTTAACAAATATTGCCACCAAAACAAATGATGAATTTAGTGCTGGTACAACTGAGGCAAACAGAAAGATCCCATTGCATGAGTGCTCATAAGGTATATCTTTTCAGTTTACCTTAAGCAACCAAAAGATGTGCTGACTTACACTTGACTACCAACATTTTAATGTAAACTGTCTAGACTAAGATGGTAACTGTAAGCATCCAAATTAGCAACTGCAGTCAAAAGCCCACTACCAGTATGTTGGCATTAGACTATCACTGCTGCTCAACACTGTCCTCTGATTCCCCTCATCAGACTTCGCTTATCAGCCTATACACACTATCACACTGATTTCTTATATACTGAAGCATATTTCTAAATATGATTTCCTGCTTGCCAATCATAAAACACCAGTGAGTGTCAGCTTACTAACTCCCTGGCTGATGAAATGGTGTTAAGTTATGAAATTCAATGTGATTTTTGAAGCTGCTAGGCTTACACCTTCATTCACATGCTCATTGTCTGAGAATTCATGGCCAAATATAAAAAAAGGAAGTCATTTTCAGCTGAAAGCAGACTCTAAAACTTGCTATAATGTTTTCAGGTTGACAGGAATGTCAGGGAATATGTAAGAAAGGACCATTATTTGTGCAGAAGAAGGTCATTTTATTTTAAATGACTTATCTCCGAACATATTTGCTTCAACAATGATATTGACTGCGCCTGCTTCCTACTACATTTTGCTGATGCTAGCTTAGCTCAGGGGGTGCTGCTGAGTCTGAATCCAGCGTGGCAGTCCGAACCCCACCTGCTCCCCCAGTTCAGAGGCCTCAATTAGGGAACAAGGCTGGGATGTTGTGAGTTAACTTTAATGGGCAATAAGGGGATTGTGTCTTTAAAGCCTGGCCCTCTGGTAGAAAGCAGTCAGGGTTGAAACACTCACGTGGCAAGGTTTTCTAGACAAAACAACCAACTAGTTTAGAAAACAGATGTGTTTAGAGAAGGTTCCTGTCCGTAACAGTTTGACTACCGCATTTGCCATATATTACTGATTACCATGTTCCAGATGCAGATACTGGTCTATAGACTGGGATAACCATCGGCCGTGAAACTCTTTCAAATGTTGGGCTGTTGGATAACTGAAATGCATATAATGATTATTTTTAGCCTCTGAAAAGTCAGCATTTGGACATTGGAGGTTTTCCGAGACAATAGCTAAATAAAACTGATGGGATTTTATCACTGTAGTAGTCATAGTTATATTATCTTTACTGTTACTATAATTGCCACTGTTCGTCATGTAATTTCATTATACCCACCGTTGTAATTATTATGAGTCATAACACACACACACACACACACACACACACACACACACAACCACTCGAGGCAGATGGCCGCCAACCAAGAGTCAGGGTCTGCCTGAGGTTTCTGCCCGTTTAAAGGAAGTTTTTCCTTGACACTGTCGCACCAAATGCTTGCTCTTGGGGGGAATGGTTGTGTCTTTGTAAATTATAGAATGTGGTCTAGATCTGCTCTATCTGTGAAGTGTCCTGAGATAACTTCTGTTATGATTTGAAACTATAAATACAATTGAATTGAAAGATTTTGCCATTGAAAGTAAATAAAACAAAACAATTAAGGATCAGTGTAGTCTTGCATTGCCAGACCTATCTTCATAGCACTGTGTCAGCGCTGAAGTATGTTGTGTGTGGCTACACCGCATATCTATTCTGGGATAGAGGAAAAAACGCTATGGATTGTTTGTATTTCTTCAAACCAATCACAACTGTCCTCGACGGCGCTCAGCCCAAGATGCAGCGATGGTCCCCTTGATAGCAGAAGGGGAGGGATTAAAGCCTGATATATGGTTCTGCGTTGGATCTACCCCATAGGTCCGTAAGTATGTAAGTACGTACCTAGGTTTGTGTAGATACGGATCCTACGCCGTAGCCTGACATGCACCTCCCCAGAAATGTTACTTTCAAGTCACAGCGACGCAGGCCGACACAAGCATTTCCTCCTACTCTGCTCTGCTTCTTCTCCGTGAAAAACATGAAATCGGGGAGAGGGCTAACTTTTCCTGATACAGGTTTACAACTGTGATCAGAAAGCACAGGGGAGACACTTTGTTTCTCCATCTCCACTGCAGGAGTCTGTACCCGGAGCCCATACACACATACACACACATTGAGTAGCCTACCTGTTGTTCTCTTTAAGAGATATGCTAGTATGACGCAGACACACCAGCAAACAAGTATAAATCCTCACAACACTATAGCATAGGCGCTGCATAGAGCCTACGTACTATAAATCAGCCTTAAGACTTTATCCCAGCAATGTACATCCATTGCACCAGACTAGCATCAGTGTTACCTTAAAGGAGAATTCCGGCCAATTTTTACGTTAATCTTGCTCGCTACAAATATGCGTGTACTTTCAATTGAAAAAAACCCAATCGGTGCAGGCAACACGGAGTAGCTGCAGCCACATGTACGAGCTTCCACTGAGCTAAAACGGTAGTTGTCGGGGCAAGTTTCATAGTGCCTTTGTGCCTCTTAACAGACACAAAATGCAATTAAAATGTCTGTGCGCAACATGAATAGGGCACTTATGTGACAACAAGATGCGTTTTCAACTCAGACATTGTTTAAATTCACCTACCCTGTCCCGATCCTGCCGGTAGGTAGCTCGCCCTATTAGCTGCTAGCTGCTAGCTGCAGTCTGTGATAATTATCACGCAGCAGTTCCGTGTGTATTTGTAGCTCATCCATTTTGTGTGTGATCGATCTGGTGTTGGTGAGTAGGAGGCTTGGCAGTGTCGATTTGTGTGGTAGTTCCCTTAGCCGCGCTAGCAGGCCCGACCGGGCATCCTTGCTGGTTTTGGTCTCTGTGTAGAAACAATGGTACCAAACCTGGCAATCTCAAACACACTGCGCCTGATTAACAAGGAAAAAGGTTACACGCCATCTCCCTTAAAAAAAAATAATAATAATAATATATATATATATATATATATATATATATATATATATATATATATATATATATATATATATATATATATATATACCGACTTTGGTAAAAGAATATACTTTTCCAGAATTTAAGCATTTACACAAGCTGCTCTAACATTAACTGGTAACACCAACAGCCAATACAGTATGTTCATCAGCAGATTGTGTGTGTGTGTGTGTGTGTCTTTCCCTCCCCCCCCTCCCCCCATCTGCTTCTGTTGTGAATGATGAGAAGTTCTGCCTCTCACACTAGTAAAAGCTCAACCCAGATCCACCGACGGGGCATTTTTCTGGCTCCTGCAGCTCGCTAACATCGACTTCCTTCGAGATAAAAATAGTCTGACATAAGGGGAATGATATATGATCTCAGTCATTCATCTAAATTGGACAAATGAGGCCCACACGTCTGAGCTGTGAAAGACCCCCCCAATAGGACTGAATGAATGGGCCAATGTATGGGAGGTGGTGTGTGTGTTGAGTACATGCACACACACATTTAGTGTGGATTTTCATGTGAGAATCTATTTATTTTAATGTGAGAAAGTCTGTGCCTGCGAGTGTGCGTGTGTGCATGAATATAGCTAAATACACATTATCATTGCTTCCATGACCTTCCATAGCATTAACAAGAATATCTATATTATGTGTGTGTGTGTGTGTGTGTGTGTGTGCGCGTATGCGTATGTGTGTGTGTGTCTTTATGCACGGCTCTTCGTGTTTGTGTGTGAGAGTGAGAGAGTGAGAGGCGGCATTGTTGCATCTGCTCCTCATTAAAAGGCGCTAATGAACGCATGTGTGTTCCACCTGGTTCGGTGGAGTGGGGGGTTGATGAGGGCCTGGCCTTTCCCAGCTCTCCTATCGTAAAAACTGTCTCAAGACAAACAGGCGAGCTTGATCCCCAGATGCTCATCTGACAACAGTTTGGCAGTTCCTCCTCTAATGATGAAGGTGATGCTCGGCGGCGGCCCTGCTAGGCAGGATTGTGACTACCTGGAAAAGATTTGCATTACAGAGGAGGACTTGAGAAGAGCCAGGGCAATGTGTATGGGAATTACACTTACCGTTTCTATAAGGCTTTTACTGGCATATGAGCTTTTGAACACTAATACTAATGTTTTTTGACGGACTTTGCCAGTATACAATGTGTTAGAATGAGTTCAGGATATGAACCCTTGCCTTATTGGATGAACAAGCTTCCAATTTTAAAGAGTAATTTCACCCACGTTACAAACAGAAATGGTATTGTCTCACTTACCTTTCGTGGAATCTAGACATGTAGATAGTTTTGCTTTTATTTGTCCAGTTTTGACATACCTTTCCTCAAGATATCTGCCTGATCTGCCTAATTGTCAAAACAATGGAGGTAAATGGAATTGGTTTGAGTTAGGGAACAATCATGGTCATGGTTAAAATGTTGACTGTGAATGGCAAATGGGAAACAAACAGCAGTCTCATGTGTCAAAGTCAGACTTTTTGTCGACCCATCTACTCACCCTTACAACCTTCCCTATGAAGGTTTGACTTGACTTGCTCCTGACAGACAAAGAGACATAATTTATCAGCTGCTAGAAGTCATTTTAGGGAAATATTGAAATATGTTGAGCATTTTAACTAATAACAGAGAGATAGTTTGTTTGTTTTTCTGGTGAGAGGTGGCGACCCAAAATGTTACCAAGTTCGGTTACACTTTACTTGAAGGTATCTACATGAACGTGTCTTAAACATTACAAACAAGTCATAAATGTTTATGACATTTAGTAAGTGTCATTCGTTTTTTGTCATGACAAGTTATGGTTATGGTTAGGGTTCATGTGTCATGACTGTGTCACGACAGTGTCATGTGTTCCTCTTATGCAGATACCTTCAAGTGTTACCCCAAGTTCTATAATAGGTCCGACATCTGTCTGCTACAACAAGTCCTCCAATCTATTCAACCACATAGGTTGTTTGTTCCAACCCTATAATAGAATAGAATAGAATAGAATAGAATTTATTGTCCCGTAGGGGAAATTTGTCATGGACTCAAGAATGCGTAGTGCATAGTAGTAGCTGCCATTACAGACAATAAATACACGTAAAAAAAATAAAAAATAAATAAATAAATAAGTAAATACAGAACACCAAGTTATTGCACACTTCTCAGGCCTATCTATTACAAATCATACAAATCAATTTAAAATTTTGATGGAGACTGATATGAAGGAATATTTAAAACGGTTCAATTTAGTTTTAGGGATTCTGTATCTTCTGCCAGAAGGCAAGAGCTCGTATTCCGTTTGAAGGATAATACGACCCAAAAGAGCGGTTTATAAATTAGCACCCCTACCAGTGGCAGGAGATCAACACATCCTTAGTATCACATTGCCAGACCTTCCTCCACAGCGCTGCAGAGGAGGGTCTGGCTAGTAGGGTGTTCCATTTACCTCGGAACTCGGAAGCCGAAGCAGGGAATTTGGTCACACTCAAGTTGAATGCGTTCCATTTACAAGTCCAGCTTTCATGGTTTCATTCTGGGATGGGAGAAAAACATGCTCTGGTTTGTTTTCATTTCTTTAAACCAATCACAATCTGCGCCAGACTAGGGCCACGGTGCCGCTGCAAAAAGCCTCGGTAAGGAACTTGTTTTTGGTGGAACATGTCCATCCACCAGAGTTTATCAAAGAACACAATAAAAGGGGAAGGTAACGGACATCCAGCCGAAAAGGACATCCAGCAGAATTTTCAGTGGCACCGGAGCAATCCCTGAAGTGGAACGTCAATCATAATAATAATAATAATAAACATGGTTAACGTGAAATGTTTGTTTAGGTTTTGGAAAAGATCGGTTTGGGTTAAAGTAAGTGTAAGTATTTGTTATGTAACATAGCATAACTTAGTTTTACATACAAAACTATATATATATATATATATATATATATATATCTTCTTTTTTTAGATAATGTTTTGGCCATTTTAGGCCTTTCTTTTTATAGGGCAGCTGAAGACTTGAAGTCAAACCCCCGCGCCCGTTACATACGTAACTTAACGTAGACTTAAAAATAAATCAACGTTGACTTTTGGTTTCACACAGGACACAAACAGAAGTCCCGTTTGTTTGACCCATCCATCCAGCCCGACCACCTCCCTACACGGACTTTGTCACTCTCTATACTCATAAGTCACCTGACTTCCTCTTTTGCTCCTGTCGTAATTACTACGGCCACTAGAGGTTGTCACCACGATAAATGTAAATATGGGTCATAATAAGCTGCTTGTACAAACAACCTCTTGGGTCGTTTTTAGGGGAGGCTAGTTTGGTCTGCTAGGCTTATTTGGTTGTCAGTGTATGATTCTTAGACTTTAATTCCATGCCATGTTTATAAAATGATTTCTGGCTTTGCAAAAGCATAGTATCCGTCCGGAATACATGCAGTCAGATAAATTAATCTGCATCCTGTCTCTTTCTGAAACTGCCCTCCCCCATAAAATGCCCTCATAAATAGTTTGTTCAAGCAGCAATTACTACCCACGTTTACGTTCATAGTGGTGGTGACCTCTAGTGGCCATAGTAATTATGACAGGAGAAAGCAGGAAATAAGGTGACGAAAAATACTTTTTATAAGGGGCTTTCAATGAGGGGGGAGACTGGGGTTCATGTCCCTTTTGGAAATAAAAGTAAACAGTGAGTTTTTTTTTTACTTTACAGATCGACCCTATAGTTAGTATTACATTATGTACACTGGTATAGTGTTTTGAAAGAGGACCCCCTATTAATTGTTACACCGCCAAACGTCGCTCGCTATAGTACGTTCAAGAACAGATGAAGAAAGAGAGATTGGAGATGTTGTAATAAGGCAGCAAAAAGGTTCTGGGTTCGAATCCAGGTCATTCTTGGCCTTTCTGTGTGGAGTTTGCATGTTCTCCCCGTGTTTGCGTGGGTTTCCTCCGGGTGCTCTGGTTTCTTCCCACCATAAAAACATGCATGCTAGGTAATTAGGACTACAGTTGAAAATTAGCCGACTGGCTAACACTGGCGCATTTACATGAATGTTGATTAATGTGCATTGTCCTAATAAACTTACTAACTTAACTTACACTATAGCAAACTTAAACATTTCAAGCACCAGTGATCTAACTTTCGGAATGAACAACTTTGTTCCCAGAAATAGCCTGGTCCCAAAGCAAATTACGTGTAAATAGCATGGTTAGGGGGACGCAACTATAAAGTATGTCACGGAAGGTGTATTGCTCAGGACCCAAGCAAGCGCAGTGTCAAGTTGTTTGGATGATGAGCAGTTCTGGAGAAAGTTGAAAGCAGCAATACTGGAGGCCAAGCGATCGGCCCATTCCAAAAAGACACGTTTTGAACAGGAAGTTCACTAGTAGACACTATCATAGAGAGGATTGTTTATTCACTTTAAGATACTACTAGTACCTCCAAGACTCCCTGCTACTAATAGAACATACTCATCCATAAATGTGTGGAGTTTGATCTAAATGGCTCCTTATTATCAGGTTATGGTCTTTCCAAAGACCAACAGTTTAGCACTGATCAATTCTATAATAATTCAATCATATGGCGACACTGATTGATTGTAATGAAAAACCAGTATCAGCCTTATTATCATCAAACCGATGCATCATTCTAACCATAGTTGGGACATGGGAGTTGGAAGAAGAGATACATTTGTTGACTCTGTCACATTTATCTGTCTCTGTGTGTCTCTCTATCTCTGCATACACCATTCCTCAACCGTGTCCAACGGTGACAGCCGTGGGTAATGACAGTCGAACGCTCGCTCGCTCGCTCCTCATTTACTCGGCGCTGACAGTATAACAGTTCGCTCAGAACTCTTAAGTGCTTGTTAATTTAATATGCAAATAAGTCTCTTGTCAATCTGAATGTATTTTAATGAAAAAGTTGCTGCTTCCACGGGGCTGCGGCTCCTGCATGTTTGACTGTGGCTCTGTGTGCAGGGGAGAAAGAAAAAAGGCCAGGGTCAGGTTGAACAGAGAGCACAGGAGAGGTGTGGCTGAAGGATAGCAGTAAGACACTGAGGTACAATGTTTTAGGGACAGAGAATGGAAGCCGAGATGGCACATTATTATTGAACAGCCCGAGCAAGTGGAACACAAGGAGGTGATGCCGCTGTCACCTCCACTTTGGCCTCATGTGATCTGTGTCAGCCAGTGTTCCCAGCAGATAGAGCTTCAAAACAGAATCCGGGGTTATGAAAGAGAGCAAACACAAGCATCGGTCTGCACAAACATGATAGAGTGAAACACACACACACACACACACACACACACACACACACACACACACACACACACACAATCCTCTACCCACATCCCTCTGTTAATGACAGACCTTAGCTCAACCTTTGCCTACATATGGGTGGCGCAGTGTGCTGAAAGTAAGGTGAGCGTGTTATTGGGAGGGTGGGAGGTGGATTGCAGGCGGTGTTAAGTCAAGCAGGAACCCTCAATGTTGCTAATTTATTTACAGATTTAATTAGATGGATAGAGCCCTCACAGATATAAGAAAGAGAGGAGAGATGTTGCCAGCGTTACAGCACTTTAATTATGGTAGCAGGCTCCTGATCCCTGCGCTCTGCTGTCTGGGGAGCCAGTTAATTAAAATCCTCATTATTTTACTTTTAATTAGTTCCCCCCTCTTTTGTTTCCTTTCACCATATGGCCATGTTCCGTGGTCAAATTAACGTAATTGAGCTAATTAAGCCGATCACTTTAATTATTCAAAGCGTTCCGATTGGCCAGGAGAACTTTTCTCCCTCTCCCCTTCCTGACATTCCTCTATGAGGTTCAGAGTTGTAAAGTCGCTCTCTTTGTCATTATGCTCCTCTACTACCATGCTGAAGGCTGTGAGTTATGGCTGCAACATGCCTCACTTCCTACATGTTCCAGCAGTGTCTCATGTTTCACTCCTGTACAATACGGGGTATGCATTGCAGCACTGGAGACCTCAGCGAATTCAAAAAGGATCTAGAAATCGTCATAACATTTAACACACTATGGTTATGACAAATTAGGTGCATGTTGGTAGTTGTTGGTAGCTATTTCTCAACAGTCATCCGGTGCTCAGGGATTGGAGTTTCCAGAAATAGCTTTGGCAGCCCAAGCAGCTTTCAGAAGAATTGTCAGCACAGCTAAATGCCATAAATATCCTTTAAAACACTATCATTGCATTTAAATGCTTGAATTTTGAAAATGGTGACAACCAGATGGCAGTTTTACAGCAAACATACTTACGTGGAGCTCAATGCCTAAGGGTGTACAAGACCTGTCTATCAGCATTCATCTACAGCACAAACTCCACACACACGCTACCTTTTCATTGTCAGCTCATCTGTCTATTTTTTCAGTCATATGGAATCGTTTATATCCATAATTTATTCAAACAATAGGAAGCTCAACTGTTGGCTAGAAGTTAAATACAAAGTCTTGGCTCAAAGTAATGATATGTTTTTATATTTATTATTTCATGATGGATGTAACAATGTATGTACATTACACTACTACACTACTTTTACATTGCTGTTCTAGCCACCCAGTGTGAGCCTTTTCTGGGAAAAATCCTCAGACAGGAAGCAATGTACTTTACATTTCTAGTTTTTTTGGAATATTCAGAGCATGAGTAATGATAAGCATCATAGCTTAACAGACAGAAAGTCAAACTTCATCAACACCATACAGAACCAAGACAAATGTAGTCCATAAAGATGATGGTGCTGGCCAAATCTCACAGAGCTCAATTGAACTGATAAGCCTATTATAGTGATTAAAAGGGCAAAAGTCACTGAAAAGATCAGTTTACTCAAACATTTTCACTTACCAATGGCAATATGCAGATCTGTGTTATCTGTGTCTAGATTTATCCTCCACCCTTATACAGCCTATGGAATTTTGATTGTGGTGCATTACATTAAAAAAAAAGTGGCCATGGTTACTTTAGTGTTGATTCACCAAACCATTTCTGGCTGAGATTTTCTTTTTGTCTCTCTCCTAACTCTGTCAACTCTCCAAATTGTACACTGCCACCAAATCTGGCACAATCTATACCATTTGCCACATGCCCTCATCAAAGTCATTTCTGTGAGAAATGTCACCGCTTCAAAATACTTATGTGCAGTGATGTGCACTAATTTATTCATCACAAACCACCAAAACATGATGAAAAAATGCAACAAAGAACATAGAAACAGTGACATTTCCCTTGACTGTGACAAGGCCATTGCTTTTCTAATTCTGTGGTTGTTTGGGTGGCAGTGAACAGTTTAGAGAGTTCACAGATTCAAAATGTGAGCTATGAATGGTTTAGTGAATCCCACATTATATAGAAAAGAAGAATAACCACCCTAATACAGTTTAATATTACTATTGATGCCCCATTAGCATAGCGTCTGTACAAGCTAAGATGTAGCATCACTAACAGCAGTTGACATAAAATTTCATGGACATGCAGTTCAAAAACCAGTAATAATGAGCATTCAGCATTGAAAATGGAGTCAAAATGAAGTGAGAGTTCAATAACTCCATTTTGAAAACAGTTATTAACCAAGTGGGACCTGGGCCCCTGTATTCTCCTGCTGTTCAGACTTTAGTTCACATCTGGTCACACAAAGCAGACTGGAGCGTCAGAGATGTGTAAGCTGACGCCAGCACATCGTCCGATTCCAAACACTCCGTCTGGCGAGTCGTTCAAAAGAGCTTCTGGCTGACAGACCTGCGGATCAGCATCAGAAGGGAACTGGGCTAAAGGAGGGCAGCCATCTTGGATCTATATCATAGGAGTGTCTGGACAAGAAGGAGGCTTCACGGCTCCTCTTCATCATGAGCATGTAAAAATATCCTGGCATCATCTTGTGTCTTCACACAGTGTGAGGTGGAGGAGCTCAGGCAATTACACTCATCTGCATGTGTTAATATGATTAATTAGCAGGAATAAACACTTTCCTATGACACAGGCTACATGGTGAGCCACACACCTGCAGAAGCTCTGACAAAAGACAACGCCTCATGGCAAAGAGCCTTTTCATGGGACCTGCTAATTGGCATCTGAAAACGTTCCGGCTAATTAGAAAAAAAGCAGATGAGGCTTGATTAGTTTGAATGCAAAGTGTAACTTGTGGTGCGGTGGGACTGGGGAATGTGCAGAGGTTTTATTTCTTCGCCATCACGATACAAAGATAATTGTAATTGTGATAATTTGCATACGTTAATGAATTTGTGTGACGCTTCTTGATCAGACGTGCAAGAAATAATTGATGCCGTATCAGCACCTACCATGACAAGTGGGACGTTTTGAAATAGCTAAGCGCATTAAGGTGTGAGTTTGATGGCTGCCCCGCTCCCAGGCAAGGTGTGAAAGTAGAGCAGATCCTATCTTCTGCTTCCTACCGCAGCTATCACACTAAGATTAACTTCTAACCTCCAACGCTATGCTTAGACTATACGTTTTTACATAGCATTAAAAAGGGACACAGAGTTAGAGCGAATTAGAAGCAGCTTAGGAAAATAATTTTCAGAAGCCATGCAGAGAGCAGTGGAGAACAAAGAGCTGCGATTGGAACAAACCATTCTGTGTCGGAGCTTTAATTGGAACATGGTAAACAGTAAATACATCAGATTGTTTCAAATGCCCTGGATGTAGAGGGGGCCACTCCCCTTTAATTAGCCTGCTTTAAGATTAGGCTTTATTAGAGGCAGACAGCCACCGAGCCAGTCAGCCACGGGATATGCCCCAAGTTCAGCCTCCCAAGAGCTCCAGCAGCACAGATACAGGGCTCATGTTTAATTGCTTCTGTAAATGGTCAGAGCTCAAGCCCCCTAATTCCATTCCTCGGGGTAATCAGGCATGTTTTCACCATACAGGGCTAAAAAGAGTGAGAGAGAACAGTCACGTCCACCATGCTAGGTACCATGCAATACAATGCCACTTTTATGCCGCTAAGGGGCTTCAAAATGACCTCAGCTCACTCCATAACATGTTACAGAAAAATCATTTTAATAGGATTTTTGTTTTTAACTCCACAATTTCTTTTTCCACACATTGAACCGGCATCTGATAAAGAAATACAACTCTACAGAAGAAATTAAACAAAACCTTCACTGGATCATTTCAGTTCTTCGTGCAGGGCGTCTGAAAAAAAACAGTAATCATACAGTCACATTAGATTTCTGTGATATCTGAGTGTTTAAAAAGTTTCTGGTGTGTTTTTTTTTTTTTTTTAAACTAGTTTCAAGGTTTCCTATGACTGTACATTTTCAGATACTCCGATTTTTGCCTGACACCCATCAGTTTTGTATTGAATCCTCAGTGTTTACGATCTCAGATTTACATATACAAGAGCAAGATCAAGAGTTCATTAAAAACACTGACGCTCAGGGGAAATAATGCCACATGGCACAAGCAAAGCTTTGACAGTCATTTTACAGCAGTCCATCAAGTGTTCATTCAAGCATCTTTTATTCCCTCTTCCAATCGGCACAGGCTTTCATCCTCATTGTTTTCCTCCAGCTTTCTCTAAATCCCGAAGAAGCCTTTTGCTGGTGCAGTCCACACATAATGTAAGTTTTTGATGATGCACAGACCACTCTAACATTGAACACAACATAAATGTAACTTTGTATGCGGTATATAGAGTCTCTGATATGGTGACAAACTGGGATCCTTGTGAGAAATTGCATCCTCCCCCGGGGAAAAGAGGAGGGGCAGTGACGAGAATCCACAACAATAACGACAGTAGCAGGAGGAGAATAGTGCACCGAAGAGAGGTGAAGCTTAGGTAGGAAGGCGAGGGCAACACACAGCACTTCTGCCACTCAGCATACCTGCAGACAAGACAAGAGAGAGGTAAAAAGGGTCAGTGTCACCGCCACAACAGACACTTTAGGTTCATCTTTATGGCCTTCTGGTTGTGTGAATACAAAGCCCCACAGCAGTTTGTTTTCATGTTTCTGTTAGCTTATAGACCACCCACATTAACACATACAATCAAATCTATAATATAACACCTATTTCAGGCTTAATTAATCTTAAAACAAAATACAATATGACATATAATAAGCATTTGTTAGATTATAATTATGCAAAAGTTGTAAAGAGCATTGTAAAAATCAGATTTTTTTCAGTTCAATCATATTTCATCAGATTTCATTTTTCAGGGGTGGAAGAAGTATTCTGATTTAAATGTAGCAATACCAAACTATATGAAAAAAGTGCCATTACAAGCTAAGTAAACAAGTATTTACAGCAAAATGTACTCAAAGTATCAAAAGTGAAAGTGCTCATTATGCAGCAGAATAGTGGCTATCACAGTTATGTTATGATATATTATAATATTAGACCATAAGTATTTATATAAAAGTAATATCTTAGTGGTGTAGCTGGTCATGATGGCGCTAGTTTTAAACTTTAAACATAAAGGGCATTGTTTCAGATTGTATTTTATAAGACAGTGTGTGTAAAATATTAATTTGTAGGAATAGAAGTATAAAGTAAGCATAACACGGTACTCCAGTAGAGTACAGGTACCTAAAAAATGCATTTACAGTACAGTAATGTACATTCCACCACTGCTATTTGTATGTACATTATCTTTTGTCATTTTTCAAAAATAGCACCTCTGATATTTATTTTTACCCACTTTGCTGCATCGTTTTCTTTATATCAACAACATGGTCAGCTGTGGCAGCCATTTTCCCATATGTTGATTCCCTCTTGGGAATACATATTCTATTATTCACATTACAGCACAGTGGTTTTTATGTAAGGAGAATGTATGCTCTGCGGTAAAAACAGATGGTTCTGTAAAGTCATGTCAACAACCCCTTTATTCACCTTCTGGTCTGTCAGCACAGCGTTGCTCTGAAGTGGAGGCAGGTGGCTGTTGAGCAAGACAGCGCCGGGTCTGTCGTGCTCACAGAAGATTGTACCGTTGATGTAATGGAAGCGATCGCCAGGCATCAGTCTGTTTCTACAGGTGGCACAGCTGAAACACTACAGAGGAGCGGGAAAAAAAAGACAAAAGGATCAGACATGGAAATAGATCAGGTTCAGGCCACTACAGCACATTCATATATAATGAGCATAATATCAAGAGTTGAAATACAATTGTGTGAGAAACTGAAATATAAATATGAATTAAAATATGAAACATTGTAGTCTAACATTGTAGTCTAAGATCTTAAATTATGCATCAATCAAAGTTTTAAACTGAGTACATGGGGTAAAAAAAGATGGAGACTAATTTCACAACTAATTTCTCTCCTAATACTGAGGGGACACATCTTCCCATCTCACTGTCTCTCAGCACCAAATCCCAGATGTTTCTGTCAAACAAGCAGCGGGAGACAAAGCGCAGTGATGTGAGAGCTGGGGATTTACCTTGAGGTGGTAAACATTTCCCTGCGCTCTCATCACCATTTCGTTGGCTGGGATCGACTGGCCGCAGGCGCTACACGCCCCGCTGTGCCCGAACAGTCTGCAAACACAAAAATCACAGATTGCTCAGACTGTACAACCCTCCAAAATCTAAAACCAGCAGCTTCCTCTCCTCCTCCTCCTCCTCCTCCTCCGCCACCTCTTCCTTCCTCTCACCTGATGTAGTCACTCCGACACAGAATCATGCCCCCTTTGCTGTAGCAGGTGGTACCAATGTCCCCCAGCTGGGCTTGGCAGCAAGAGCACTTGAGGCAACGAGTGTGCCAGTAGCGCTCCATGGAGAAGAGCAGGAAGCGGTCGGCGATCTTCCCCCCGCATCCTGCACACGACCTGGGGGCCGGCGGTACACCTGACGCTTGGCTGTTCACCATGCTGATGTGGGCCCTCAAAGGCTCCTAGACACACAGAATGAAGGTTTGAGAACTGAGACAGGTATAACGCCTAGACCCAGCTAATGATCACCTTTTCACCATTTAAAGATGACATAAATACTCATATGCTGAATTCTTGTAAAATGTCTGAAATTATAATAGTATTTTGTGTGAACTGTAGATGTTTCCATTAGTTGATTATTTACTTTGCAATGATTGCAAGCAGAAGCTTATTAAACCTTTTGCATTTACGACACACACACACACACACACACACACACACACACACACACACACACACACACACACACACACACACACACACACACACACACACACACACACACACACACACACACACACACACACACACACACACACACACACACACACACACACACACCCCTTCAGCATGAGTGCAACTGATTGTTAACATGGTCACTTTAAGAGCTGTAACAGGTTGACCTAGTCACTAACATACTGATCAACACAAGAAAGAATAACTGATCATTTCAAGGATACTTCTCTGCACACTGTAAGCAGCACATCAAATGTAAAATATATATTTTACATTTGCTCACTATAACACTATAATGTCAATATATCACGAGTAATTATTACTTATTTTTAACGGTAGGCCGAGGGAACAGGATTTACAGGCATTAACATTATGTCAACGGTATATGTGCAGGGGGAAAAAGGGAAAGTCACCTAATGGGACTTTTGGAAGAGTGCCATTAATGAGAATACATGTAACGTGAATAGCCTACTAGAAGCATTATACGCGTTACGTATCTGCATTTAATAGTTCTACCTCTTAAAAGGTACCATACTATATAATATCTAAATTGTTTATTAGTTTTACGTGGCATGCTGTTTACAACCACCTAGCTTAAAGGAAAGCTGTAAATGCGCGCGCAGAGAAAAGGAAAAGAGGAAAAACAAGAGACATGTTACCTTGCCGAGCCAAAGGTTTCCCTCCTGCGTTGAAGTTTGAGAAGGTGGAAAAATATTCACTAGAACCTCGACACGCGTACAGTTGAAACACTTAGACTTGACATGTTCTGGTCTCCATAGCTTTCCAGAAAAAAGGCAAAGCAACACAACATTAAGCCCGGGACGGCACGGTGACGGTAATAGTTGAGCAAACTCTCACCGACATCCAGTTCCGATGATTAATAACTAACGTTGCATGTAACCTTGAAGAGGAGACATGACGCAGCTTCTCTTCCTGTCCTCTCTGTTACAGCTGTCCATCTATCAATATTCCTTCATCTGTTTCTAACGCTTTTGACAGCGACACTATTCATCAAATTGCGCAAGGGGCTATTTAAATTACCAGGAGGGGACGTAATCGACATGAAGGGCGCAGCAGCCAATAGGAGTGCAGGGGGCGTGACCGCAGTCAAAATGATTTATGAGTTCATAGTGGCTTATTAATATGCACATTCACATCCCAGAGGATTTCACTGTGTGTGTGTGTGTGTGTGTGTGTGTGTGTGTGTGTTGTATATATTGTATATGTTGTATATATATATATATATATATATATATATATATATATATATATATATATATATATATATATATATATATATATATATATATATATATATATATTGATTTGAAGAGACACATTTCAGAAAGTGAAACTTTGAGACTTTATGGTTATCAAACACATTCGTATAAGGCTCATGGAAGTGGTGTGTGTGTGTGTGTGTGTGTGTGTGTGTGTGTGTGTGTGTGTGTGTGTGTGTGTGTGTGTGTCAATATCCTTCCATTCATCAATATTTTGATACTGTCATTAAAATCTTAGGTATAGCTATTATGGCCAAATAAAGCAACAACCATACCTACATACATTGATAAAAGTACAAAAGTATAATGTATGGAATATGAGGAGGGCACATCTGATCTCTTTTTTTCTAATCCCCTCCACATCATAGGAAGGTCAAATAGCACTGCTGATGTTGATAGGATAGGGATTCATTGTTGCTCAAGGGCACTACAGCAGGACAGAAGTCTGCCACCCTGCTGTACTTTCAGTTGAGTTCCAGTAGAGGACAGCATCACATAATGTTGCAAGAAGCAGAGATTGGCAGGTACTGTAAATCCTGATATATGGAATGAGGGAAAACCCAAACAGAGCAGGAGGAAATAGCACGCAATGACTGTGAATAGTTTCCTTAAAGAATCAGCAATCCCCTTTATTTTATTTTCCTGATAGAAAGTAGGCTTTCCAACTCTGTTTCATCTTTAAATTAGCTTCTTAAATTTGGTGTTGCAAAAATGTATTTAAAATGTTTTTAAACATGTTGTCAATAAATCAACATATGTTGGCATTATTCTATTGTTGCCCATTCAGTTACTTACCACTTTTGTATGAAAAGACTTAACAGGTTAGACACCAAAAGTATTAAAAATACTTGTTATTGATGCTGCAGTTGATATAAACACTATGCTACATCCACAATGTATAATTTAATGTTGCAGATTCCCAATGTGACCACTGGAGGGCAGTGAACACTCATGATTCTAAAAACACTCATCAACTCGACTAGCATTAAGGCAACATTTCCAGTGAAAACTGTCAAGATAAAACAATCAATGTGATTATAGAATCTTTAACGTTTTATTAAATGATAATTTGTTGAAAACAATCCTATGAAAATTGGTGTAATCTATGTGTGCTCATTTCAGCTCTTTCACTAGGGCAGTGTCCCCACAGATTTGACCCAGGGACACAGAGACCACTAACTCTACAAAGTATATACATTTCTTGTTTTGCAGATGGGGCATTTACGTAAATGGATTGCATAGATGAAATAGTTGCTGCAGTTCTGACAATTAGTAGTTGTAGGAACAGCAGTGCCAGTATGATAAAAGTGGAAATAATTTTAGAATTATGATAATGAAAACTAGTGTGCCGACTTCTTGGTGGTAATCACATTTACACAAACACTGGCTTAAGTGTGAGAGAGAGGAAATGCAATGGTTGAGTAAAGGCCATTGTCACCACAGGTATATAGTTAATATCATTACTAACTTGTGCTGAGCTACCATAAATCTTCTGTTTGACATGTTCTGCAAAAAGAGGACAGCACGGCCTACATTAAAGATGGCTCCATGATAGAAAGAGTGGTTTGTGTGTGTGTGGCAAAACTTGCTATGGTGATTTGCGCAGCGAGGGAGTAGAGGAAGGAGGGGTAGACAGTGTCTTAGACAGGTCAAACATGTTCATTTAATGATTATTATACCTCCAAGTTCCTTTTTTAATTCATAAACCGTGAGTCCAAACGCCAAAATATTATCATCACCAGAGAGATAAGCGTCTGCCGAACGCATTGGTGTGGTTTTTGTTTGTGGTGTCATATACAGTATATGCGCCAAAGAGCAGGTTATAAAAAAGGAACCGTCTGCCGCTTTTCAGATATTTCTTGTCCTATGCTGCTCATCAACTCCCGATCACCATAACATGATGGACTAACGAGTTTTTGTGTATGTTATTTATTATTATTTTACTGTTGGGTTGCATTACATTATGTAATTCTGTCTGCCATCAGACACGATTCTGGGAAAAGGATGCTCGCTAGCGCGCTAATATTAGCTACACTAGCTAACATCTGCAGTCAGAAACAAACATCTATGATCCAATGTCTTTTTGATAATCTACACATTTTCTCGCGGTGGCCTTTCTACAATAAGCCGTGGTAAAAGTTACTGTATTGTGTGAACGGTTAACTTAATTTAATATTGTTTGTGGCGTTTTCTTATGCGGGGTGCAAATGTTCCGCCAAAACAAGTACCTTCCCGAGACCATTTTGTAGAGCCTCCATCGCTGTGTCCGAAACTTAGCCTAAGACGATTGTGATTGGTTTAAAGAAATGCAAATAACCCAGAGCGTTTTTTTCTCCTATCCCAGGATGCACTGTATGTGTGGAGGGGGCTGACCTTACTCCACAGCGCTGTGGAAATAGGTCTGGCAATGCAAGACTAACGTCACAGTGTTTGCTTGACTGTGAATCCTCAGCCTAAACAGGATCCTTTGTGGAAATGTTGACTTTAGTTCCATAAAAGATGTTAGCTGTAACACTCTTAAAAGAGGATGAGTCATGTTCCACACATTCGTTTTCAGCACAACAAGCCAATAACAATTCATAAGGAGACATGTTATTATCCCACATTGTGTTGAAAAGGATCCGCTTCCACACATCCTCTTTCAGGGCATGGCGGGGTTGGGGGGGTTTTCCTCTGCTGTGGTCAATGTGGCAGCCCGGGCCACTCTCTGAGGCCCCGTTGATTTCCGACATATTTCCTGTTCCTCTGTCAAGGCCATGCTGAAAGTAACAGCTCTCTGTGAGGCTGGACAACACCTGTAACTTCCAGTCTGGGTTCCCACCCAATATAAACCGCTGTGGAGCATCACAGCATCCCAGGCTGCCAAGATAATCACATTTATGAAGCCCCCACACTATGATGTGGAGAGATCCTTCCAGCCAAGGCTCTATTTTCTCTCTCTTGAGGGAAAGCACCTCGTGTCATCTGAGTTTTGCGGTATTAGTTTAGAAATGAGTCATCCTAAATGCTTGATAACTCCTATTACAGTAATGGAGTTGGAAGTGGGGTTTTAACGCAATTACAGTAGGCTAATGTATTCCTTTTTGCTGTAATGCAGTAATGTAACGCATTACTAATAAAATGTCGGTATACCTGTTACAATCTCAGTAACGCGAGTTACAATGCATTTTAACCCGACATTTAGTGGTGTTTGTTTTTTTAAAGGGGTGGTTCAGAATTTCGGACATAGGACCTGATTTCCAAGTTAGCAGTGTGTTATTTATCAGTGGAGACCGTTTTCAAAACTTTTCATCCAGTCCTTCCAGTTGCAGAGTTCGCTAGTGCTAGCCTAGCGCAAGTCAACAGTATCTGCTAACTGCCACTAAAAAAGTCTTACCCACTCCACAGTACACCCGAGGCAAATGAATGATAACGCCAGACTATCGATATAAATGTCTGTGTTGATAGAATAATGTTAGAAATAAAACTACCCTTGCATCGCATTGCAATAGTTATACTTTGTTCCGTGTAGTTGGTAGCATAGGCTACAGCAGCGCCGGAGTGATATTACCTAGGGTACAGAGGAAGCCGGTTTCCTTGACAATCACGCAAGTTTATTTACCTGCCGCTGAAATTTGCATGTAAACTGCCCAAGCTTACATGACTTTTCTGTCAGCAATTACCTAAAGTTAGCGGTTAGCCCAGCCAGGTATCTACCAAGAGTGTAGCTATACCGTTAGCTAAAGTTGTCACTCTCCACAATCTTGATGTCCAAGCCAGCAGCAAGAAGCCACAGTTTGTGGAAACTTTGTGGTGCCCATCTGTTTGGTTTATTTTTACAATTTCTAAATGCACACTGAATCAACATATTGCCTAGTCCTTAGTTTCCAATCCAATGCTTCAATACCAATGTACTAGGCTACTACTAGGTGTCCTGACTGTAGTGCGCTTCTCTGTTTACTTTTCGGCGCAGTACTACTAACAAAGTAAAGCAAAGTAAAATTCCACCGCTGCTGAGAAACTAGTCCCTCAAAATGTAATGCGATCATTGAGATGTAAGGGTAGTTTTATTTCTAACATTATTCTATCAACACAGACATTTACACCGATAGTCTGGCGTTATAATTTATTTGCCTCGGGTGTACTGTGGAGTGGGTTAAGACTGTTTTTAGTGGCAGGCTAGCAGATACTGTTGACTTGCGCTAGCCTAGCACCAGCAAACTCTGCAACTGGAAGGACTGGATGAAAAGTGTTGAAAACGGTCTCCACTGATAAATAACACACTGGCTAACTTGGAAATGAGGTCCTATGTCCAAAATTCTGAACCACCCCTTTAAGAATTGCCTAACACTGCAAAACATTTCGGCACAGGAAAAAAAAGTCTGCGAGTGTTATTTCCTGTTGCTGGATTTGGAGGTTGAAATTACTGCAGAGATGGATACATTTGCGACATGGACATTATTTTCAGGGGCTGTCCCGCCACTGTTCCCGTGGTCAGAGCCAGAACCAGAGACGGTAAGCTAGGGACATCTGTGTCCTGTCAGTGCTGACAGCAATGTGTCCGAGCAATTGACAGATAACAACATGTCGGGAATTAATGTTTAGTCTTGCGTGTATCATTAAATTTTATCAGCGGTGGAAAGTATATACCGTAGGCTACTTCGATTCAATTGTAAGGTGCTTTTAATTGAGTATTTTCATTTTCTTCTTCTTATTAGGCTACTTCTAGTCCACCACAATTCAGAGTCAAGTAGGCTACTGTCGTTTTACTTCACTATTTATTTTATAGCTTTAGTTACTAGATTCAGATTAATAATACAAAATAATATGAATAAATTATGATGTATATAGTGGAAAGATGAGACTTTGTTGATCTGGTGGTGAAATTCATCAGCTACCTGCCAAGTCATACTTCCGCTTTTATTTTGGTCAAAGTAATGCAAAAGTAGTGTAAAGCATTACAATTCAGAGACAGTAATATTGTAATATAACTAATTAATCTGCTCTCTACTGTTCTGTTTACTTCCTCCTGGCATTTGTTCACCACTGTAAACAATTTTGTTCAATTAAAAGTTATTAAAGACGGAAAATAAAGCTTGCTAGTCAGTTAGAAAAGTCAGTTAAAAGAGTCAGTTAGAAAACTTGTTTGAAGATTCCTGTCTCATAACTGTGTGCAAACACAGCGGCACAGCTAATGGACTACAATACCATTTTGTACATAAATCCACCTACCAGCAAATAACAAATAGTAAATACTTGCTAATTACATTTAGAGATAAAATAGCCTTAATTTAAGCATGTGTTGTTTCTCTTACTGCTGTGTAAGTTCCTTGAGATCACCCAGAGTTGCTCCAAAAATCACTATCTATAAAACTGTTTAGGTTGTTCTGCTTATGTAGTTTGGTAAGAATTTATACAACAGGTCCAAGTCAAGAGTGTATTATATATAGTATTAAAAGCATAGAACTGTAAAATTAATTCCAATTAATTTCTAGAGGATGGATTGTGAGTCTTTTACTCATTGCAAAGCAGGACTGAATCTAAAATGTATCTTTTCGTGAAATTGTAATTACCAGGCAAGAATGCAATTCAACATATATGGAGTATATAAATATGTATTTACGTGATTTAATGGATCTCTCTTTATCCAGTTATTGAGATTTTAGAAAACCTTTCCAGGAAATCCATCAAAGCAACTACTTATAAACTGCTCCCAACTCTGTAAACTACCCCAGACATATTTATATATCTGCCCGCCTCTGATTCTCATGCATTTCACTGAAATGCCAGGATGGCTCTTAAACAAATAAGCAGTCAAACGTTGTCATGGGACACCAGCTCTTGTGTACAACAACTCTGTTTGAAGGATCATTTCCGTGAAATTTACACCAACTAAACAGCCCAAGCAGACAAACATCGTCATCAAGGGTAATGTTGAACGGTCTGAGTCAAATGGGAACCAGTGACAATAGCGAATGGTAAAGAAGTCTCCATGGTGAAATGGTATGCCATGTATGCTCTTTGGTTCCTGCCTGTCGGTTGGATGGTAAAATAATTCACCGTCGTTTGAAGGAGGACGCAGAGAGGGATGCTAATATTTGATCTATTGTCAGTTGAATTTACGATTGCCAGTCCCAATAAGAAAACATGCCAAAATCACCAACATTTAATCCAGCCCAAGTTAGAACACCCATGATGAAAAGTATTCACTGGATTTGTAGGAGATGGTACTGACAAATGCATTGAAAAATGCTCTAATATATTTTTGTCTTCGGACTGCACTACAGCCATGTTCTGTGGACAGGTTTTCATAAGAGTTTCGTTTATATTACACATCACACTAGAAACTAATGTTCTGTATTCTGAGACTCTCAGCATTACTTAATTATCTATTTATTCTGAACATCACATTTTTGGCCACTTAGAATCTGTAACAATATCTGACATATTATCACCTCATAACGTTAGTGTGGTGAATATGTTAGATTACAATTACACATGCACAGATTTGTGTCCACCTGATCAATGCCAGTTCAATCTTTACTCTCCTTTTAGCTCTAGTTTGGTTTCCATACAACTCCTGAAAAACATATTTGGTTCTTTAGCTGCTCAATGTCCTAATGCATTCCACTTTATTCACCAGTTAGTCGCTAATTCTGTCTGTCTGCTGTTGGGTGCTGGGCAAGTACATGTAGTGTACAGTGGATTTTACAGAGCTTTTTCACCAAAAACAGCTGCATTCTGCTGCTGGAAACCAGGTTGATGACAGCTGAGTTTGTGGTGTAACAATCCAAACAATGAGCTTAAAGAGGCTAAAGAATTATGTAGAGTTGCGGGTAACTTCAGAGACAGGTGATCATTGACAATCACATTTCATATCATACACATTCATTGGAATCATCGTTGATATAAAAAAAATTGTATTAGTTTGGTACAACTTTAATATGCATTCATCCAGGCTAGTGATTTTCACCCTCAGGTTGAATGCAACGCGTACGGAAAAGGAGGCATGGGGATTATTTTTGTTACCGGCTAGGCTACAGCTAGTAGCAGTGTTCTTTGGGGTTTAACAAGCCCGCTTAGCTTTAATGCGTCCGTTACACCATTCATGGGACTGTCTATCCGCCCAACACCATGTTTCAGAGCAATATATCTTGTTGGATTACCAAATTCCTATGACATTAGCCGCAATAATCCATGGTCCGCTGACCAAGAATCCTAATGATTTTATTCACCCAGATCAACCTTACTTATAGTGACTTACACTATCAAATGTAACTCATTCACATTTCCCAAAGAAGGAACTATTTGCACGCATAGTACACACAAAGTTAAAGCATTAGTGCATAACTTTTTTATATTACTGAACGTCTGTTTCATTCAAGCCATTGCCAAATTAGTTGATACAAAGCTAATTAAGACAATCAGCTCCATAAAGCTCTCTCTGTATTTCTCAGTATGGCTATGTTTAGAAGATTGTGTAGTCCGGCGACTTTCGTGCTCAGAGAATCAAGTGAAGATAATTATCTCCTTCTGAAGAGTCCATCATGTTTTTTTAATCCCCCATGTCCTCCCGCCTCGCTACAAGCAACTACAGTGCCTTGCGAAAGTATTCGGCCCCCTTGAACTTTTCGACCTTTTGCCACATTTCAGGCTTCAAACATAAAGATATAAAAATGTAATTTTTTGTGAAGAATCAACAACAAGTGGGACACAATCATGAAGTGGAACGAAATTTATTGGATATTTCAAACTTTTTTAACAGATAAAAAACTGAAAAATTGGGCGTGCAAAATTATTCAGCCCCTTTACTTTCAGTGCAGCAAACTCTCTCCAGAAGTTCAGTGAGGATCTCTGAATGATCCAATGTTGACCTAAATGACTAATGATGAAAAATAGAATCCACCTGTGTGTAATCAAGTCTCCGTATAAATGCACCTGCTCTGTGATAGTCTCAGAGGTCCGTTTAAAGAGCAGAGAGCATCATGAAGAACAAGGAACACACCAGGCAGGTCCGAGATACTGTTGTGGAGAAGTTTAAAGCCGGATTTGGATACAAAAAGATTTCCCAAGCTTTAAACATCCCAAGGAGCACTGTGCAAGCGATAATATTGAAATGGAAGGAGTATCATACCACTGCAAATCTACGAAGACCCGGCCGTCCCTCTAAACTTTCAGCTCATACAAGGAGAAGACTGATCAGAGATGCAGCCAAGAGGCCCATGATCACTCTGGATGAACTGCAGAGATCTACAGCTGAGGTGGGAGACTCTGTCCATAGGACAACAATCAGTCGTATACTGCACAAATCTGGCCTTTATGGAAGAGTGGCAAGAAGAAAGCCATTTCTTAAAGATATCCATAAAAAGTGTTGTTTAAAGTTTGCCACAAGCCACCTGGGAGACACACCAAACATGTGGAAGAAGGTGCTCTGGTCAGATGAAACCAAAATCGAACTTTTTGGCAACAATGCAAAACGTTATGTTTGGCGTAAAAGCAACACAGCTCATCACCCTGAACACACCATCCCCACTGTCAAACATGGTGGTGGCAGCATCATGGTTTGGGCCTGCTTTTCTTCAGCAGGGACAGGGAAGATGGTTAAAATTGATGGGAAGATGGATGGAGCCAAATACAGGACCATTCTGGAAGAAAACCTGATGGAGTCTGCAAAAGACCTGAGACTGGGACGGAGATTTGTCTTCCAGCAAGACAATGATCCAAAACATAAAGCAAAATCTACAATGGAATGGTTCACAAATAAACATATCCAGGTGTTAGAATGGCCAAGTCAAAGTCCAGACCTGAATCCAATCGAGAATCTGTGGGAAGAACTGAAAACTGCTGTTCACAAACGCTCTCCATCCAACCTCACTGAGCTCGAGCTGTTTTGTAAGGAGGAATGGGCAAAAATGTCAGTCTCTCGATGTGCAAAGCTGATAGAGACATACCCCAAGCGACGTACAGCTGTAATCGCAGCAAAAGGTGGCGCTACAAAGTATTAACTTAAGGGGGCTGAATAATTTTGCACGCCCAATTTTTCCAGTTAAAACGGTTTGAAATATCCAATAAATTTCGTTCCACTTCATGATTGTGTCCCACTTGTTGTTGATTCTTCACAAAAAATTACAGTTTTATATCGTTATGTTTGAAGCCTGAAATGTGGCAAAAGGTCGAAAAGTTCAAGGGGGCCGAATACTTTCGCAAGGCACTGTACGTGAAGGAGGGGTGAGGGTGGTGCGTGATCACAGAAGTCTTTTTTCATGTGGATGCGCCAACAGTTTTGTTATCATTACTTAGAATTCCTCATGAAACAGACAGAAACTACGCACTATAGCTTTAAGATACTGCCTCAAGTATGATCTCCCCGCACAAAATATCTCTGGTCCAGTTATAAGTGGAGACTACACCAGTAGTTCTAACTGGGGCTGTCAAGAGTGTTTCCCCCCTTCTTTCAGAAGGAGGCAGAGGCCAGGGTGAGGAATTTAGTAGTCCACCGTAATGTTTGTGCTCCAGAGCCAGCCGGAGCATTGTGTAAGGCCACAGGGCATCATGAACACAGAGCTCTGGCTGAAAATGTGTGTGAATGTCTGAGACGCTCTGTGGAAGTTTAAGACACTAATGACGCAGGTTTAAGGGTTCCACTTTTTCAACAGAGACCTGAAAAAGACATGAGGGTAATGGTCGCCAAACCAAGGATGTTGGTGTACACAGCTTGCATCATGGCTGAACCAGCAGGAATATGTCAGGGTTAAATAAAACATTTGAGGTACCTGTACCTTCTTAAGAATTTCCATTTCATGCTACTTTATACTCCACTACATTTTGGCAGTACAGTAGTTTTTACTACACTACATTTATTTGACAACATTAGTTACAAATAGATTATAATATATTATTTCAAATGAATCTACACAGCAGTGTATCAAGTAATTAAAATGAGCTCCACTTTACCAGCTGTAGCATTAAAGTGATGAACATATTAATGCATCCATAATCCAATAATATATAAATGTATATATATATATATATATATATATATATATATATATATATATACATATTTATTATTCTGAAAGGGGTCATTCTGAATAATGAGTACTTTTACTTTTTGTACTTTAGGTATATTTTTCTGCTAATACTTTTTTACTTTTACTTAAGTAAGGATTAGAATGTAGGACTTTTACTTGTAACAGAGTATCTTTACACTGGTATTGCTACTTTGAAGTACTTTGAAGTACTTCTTCCAGCACTGCTCAGCAGGTAGAAAACTATCCTGCAACAGCTGTGACCCCTTGGTTGAGGTATTTATTCACATACCTTAACAGAATCATTCTAATGTTTCCTTTTAGTTATGTTTGCTAAAGCACAGTCACTTGCTGAAGTGCTGGTCTGCATTTTAAGATCTTTCCCCACCTACTCACATCCTTATTGTGGAGGGCTTTCTGCTTTACACGACGTGCTGAACCAACGTTACTTTATTTCCATCCCATATGAAGAATGCAAAAGGGGGAGGTGCTCTAGGAACTACACGGTGCCAGACCCCCCCGGCCTATTCGATGGCCATGTCTGGCCCATGTATTTGAAACACAAGAAGTATTTGACTGTCATAGGTATGCTGGCCCTGCCTTTTAAGCAACAGTGAGATTACAATTTGAAATGCGTATGCTTAATGGGGATTATTAAGAGATTAAAGAATAATTCCGGTCCATTAAAACTTGGGTGTTACTTTTTGCCAAACTTGTTGTGATATTGGTCTGGTCACCACTTTGGTCCAAACATAAAGGGATACTTCACCGATTTAGCATTAAGCTTTGTATCAGCAGAAACACAGTAGTATTTTTGAATGACCGTGCTTCCCTCCCTCATGTCCCCCCGAGAGGGGAGATCTCTGTATTGTGGGTCTGGAAAAATTTATACCGATGACGCAAAAATCGTCATTTTACGTCATTGGTATAAACATTTTTTAAAGGCAAAGGACTACAGCCAGTACTTCCGCATAGCCCTTATGGGGTTGGACTCTGGAGATTCACGGAGAATGCCGAGGTAAAAACAAGTGTCAGCCATCTTGAATCATCGCTTAGCTTCTCAGCAGAAATAGATTTATTAATCCCGAAGGAAATTTTAGAACAACAATTATGTGCATTCAAACTACCGCACAAATGTACCACCGGGATACATTGGTACAGATCGGAGAATATGCAGGACACTTTATTACTGACGGAATACTTGACACACTACGCGAGCTTCGCCCGCCAGCTATGGAGACTAGCGGTGCTGCTCGAAGCCTCTGGCCGATAAAAGGACATCAGTGGGGAACGTTGAACGAGTGTGCCGGTGGAAAACTAATGTTAGCCGGCCACCTGTTCCATCAATCCTGCTTGCAAGTGTCCGCTCATTAGACAACAAACTGGACTACATCCAACTTCAACGAAACTCCCAACGCGAGTTCAGAGACTGCTGTGTTTTTGTTGTTGTGGAAACATGGCTGCAATTTCACCGGGTAAGACTAGCTAGTGAAGGTGGGCTTTTTTTTAACACAGACTGTTGGGGAAATGGGGTGCTTGTATCCAACTAACTGCTAACCGCTGGTGGAGTTTGTGACTGTTAGATGAGACCATTCTACATTCCACACAAATTTACAGCTGTGTTTATACTCTGTTTACAGCCTACCAAGCGCTAGTGCTAGTATGTGTTAGCTGAACTTTACGGAGCATATAATGTGTTTCGTGTGTCGTTTTTATATAATGTTTTTTATATATTTGAATTGTGTAACCACTTGAGCCACGGTGAAACGTTGTTTTGTGTATATGGTTGAAATGACAATAAAATACAGTTGAATTGAGTTGACCGCCTCACTGTCTGTCTGTCTGTAAACGGTAGGCGTGGCTTGGGAGTGTACTCAGAGCAGCGAAGCAAGTGCATTCTGGGATTTGGTGTCTTTCATCCACATGGGCCAAAAACACATTTCTTGGCTTTTCTCGGCCTAGAAGGCACCAATTTCAATTTTTTTTTTCAAATTTATACTACATAAGTGACCCAATTTAAAGATATATTCAGCTTTCCAGCGGTGAAATATCCCTTTAAATATCTCAAGAACTATATGATGAATTGTGAAATTTTGCAGGATGTATCCAAATGGCTTTGGTGATGCCCTGAAAATTTTATTTAGCACCATCCTTAGTTCAAATTTTAATTTGTCCAATACTTTGGTTTATGTCCAAATAAATGCAAATAGATACCTGCAAAACCAGTTAGTCTCATTTTAATTTTCTCCTCTCCCTACTAACTCCAGCAGCTTCAGTAGGAAAACTAATGATAAAATCCACACAACAGCAGAGAACACAGTGGGGATGGAAAATCAAAAACCCACAACACTAAAACAGCGGCAACGCCTCTGGATACACTTAATTCAAACATTTGCCAAATAATAAGACATATTACAGGTTGATACGTTTTTATTTGATGTGCAGAAGTTAATAGACCAAAAAAACATCCAATGAACATGTGTAACATGTCTTAAATATTTAGCATAATTTTATTCCTTAAAACAGAGCATTGTATGTACACTGTGAAGGACACACACACAAACAAATACAAAATAAAATCACACCCCGAAAAATGAGGTGATCATAGAATTTACCACTCCACAACCAAGAGTGAAGTCCATATACACTATATGCTTTAATCTATATACTGTAGTAGCATAATGAGCACATTCTCTGTAAACTCTCACTTGGGAAAGTTTCTCATTCTTCAAACATACCAATACACTTTCTCACACACACACACACACACACACACACACACACACACACACACACACACACACACACACACACACACACACACACACACACACACACAAACAGATTTGTGCACAAACATTTTATCACAAAGGACAGGCAATAAAGAACACATAGCCTCTAGTCTTTAATGAATGTGTTATGTCATCTAGTTCTTCTTCATCATTCAAAATGCATGTCCATAATTCCCCATCACTTCTCCTAAATGTTCTCTGTTACTGATCTAAAAAACCTTCTTTCTGTATGACAAAATGTCACATCGCCCTCTGCGTGGAGGATACAAAATTACAATTAAATAAAAGAAGTTTCAGTAAAAGCTCTTTGCCAACAGTCTAACACAGCAGCATACTGCAGTGTGCTGTCCTCAGTGCTGCCCTGGTACTAGAGAAGTAACACACCTCTAGTGTGGACAAACTGATGTCATTGTGGCAGGAAGCTTAAAGTGCAAGCGAGTGTATTGCCTTGTTGGGGAGGAGGTTGGCAGGAGTGGGGGTGGTGGTGGGTGGGGGTATGCAGAGTCTTTGCCCAGTGTGCCAGGCCAGCGCTGGGCATGAAGCGGCGGCCTCAGTGCCTGAAGGTGTGGATGTCGTTGTGGAGGCTGACTGAAGGGCTGGAGGGCCCGCTTGGTATACGACAGCTTGTATTGCAGCTGCAGCGCTGGATCCACATGACGTTTCTGTAGAAGTCCTCTCCGTCAGGGCAGTGGAAGCGGAGCCGCACTGTGCGGGAGAGGGAGGGTGTGCAGCAACGGTCATCAGTGCAAGTCCCACAGGTGCGAGGGCGGTACCGCTGTGTCGTCGAGCATCCCGCAAAAGTGATTGTGACCGGTTCCTGGGGGCGGACAGTTCGCTGACACTTCTTCCCCTTCTGGATTACAGAAACAGAGACCAATTAAAATTACATCATGAAACTCCTATAGAATTTTCATCACAGAACAATGCAGTATTCATTGATTTAATTATTCGTTTTCCATACAATGTGAAAATCACATTACATGGCATTACATTTGGGTATTAAACTGGACCCTTTTCCCCATGTATTTGGATTTGAGTGACTAATATGAACAAAAACCTTTGAAACTGGTCCAGTATTGAGCAAGCATTCTGTAACCAGCAGTTATGGACCAGGCTGCAATGTAACCCTATAGGGCAAAATGTGCACCGTCAATGTGCATCCACTAAAAGTGCTGTTTTTGACAGGCTCAGATTGTTGTCTGACTACATCATGGAGGAATGGAAAAGTTGCCGTTATAATGCCATGCTTCCGTGTGTAACTTACTGATGCCAGGTCAACACAGTATCTTTAGCTAATAGCATCCATTCTGTCTGCAGCTCTCCACTCTTGGAACTGCATTTTTCTTGTGTTTTGGTAAAGGATTTCTTCTCTTTGGCTGACAGTAGTCATCCCCGGTCAAATTGGTCACTGCAGACCCGATGGTCTGCAAGGCGCAGTGAATGCGCCTGAGTGTTAGGCTGAGTTTCCGTTGTGCGGTAATTACCGGTCATTGACCGGAAAAAAATGATGAGGACCGAAAATTCTAATTGTCTCCGGTGAGAATGACTGGTGGAAATAATTCCCTCTGCACAATTTGAATTATGTTAAAATAGGCTACAGTGATTTTCATATCTTTCATTCTATTAAAACAATGAACAATCATATTTTTTCATTTAGAAATGACTGTAGACTGTAGCGTATGCGCTAAAGGAAAAACTACATGTCGCGTTCTCGCTCTGATTGAATGCAGAAGACTAGCGTAGATTTACAACAAACGGCAAAATATTGTGAATTACTTCATAACACCAAGCAGCGGCTGGTCTAACGTATATCAAGCCAAGAAATTGCCAACGAGGACGAGTCGGTACCAGCTACAGCCCGTCTCATTAACGTTGATGCCACAAAAGCGCCTCGAGATGCAATATGATGACAGCTCTCCGCCATTACGGAGGCTTGACTTTCTCAACAGCCTGCGAGGTAGGCCTACTTATTGGGATTACGGTAAAATCTATCCAGAGTGCCAGCAGAGAGAGGCTTCTCCCTGTAGATCCGCATCAAAACAGCGCAGCAACGTCGCCTTGGGGAAGGCAGAGGCTTATGTGCATTGCGAGTTGCAGAAAGACACTTCTTTACAATTATTTTGATTCAAGTCAGCACTTGATAATTTTATGAGCCAGTTTGATTGTAGTCTGTATTGTTTTATTTCCTCAGCCTAGCAAATGGAAAATAGGCCTATTTTAATTCAGATCGGCACAATGATGTGCATTGATTTAATTCTTTTGACCTCTCTGCCTGTAGCAAGTAGCCTACATTTCAATAAAAATAGTATGGATCTACATCCCTTGATGATATTATTCTTTATATACAGTATAGCCTGCCTATCAATTGTTTTTAAGTGCAATAAACAGAAAATATTTGACCGGAACTTTTCCCATTTGACCGGTAAAATGAAACCTTCGGGTCACATGACTGGCATCAATTTTTTCTAGCGGAAACTCTGGTGTTAGGATCCATTTGTAGCTGTAGCACAACTAGCCTCAACTTCAGCCTGTCAGTCTCCAAAGGTAACATCTATGAAAGCTGAAAGTGTAGCTAGCCATTTTGTTGGCACAATTCGGAAATGCGCAATTGAAAAACTTTTAGATAACACAAAGCTACTCTCCCAACTTGTGTTCCACACTATACATCCGACAAGTCACCTTGCAAGATTTCAGAACGAGACTTCACCATCTTCCTATAATGTTGTCAGACACTTATAATAACAAACAGAGCCTGTCAGTGGCAAAAACAGCACTTTTAGTGGGCGGACATTGATGATGTACATTTTCCCCATAGGGTTACATTGCAGCCCAGTTTGCGGCTGCAGCATCCTCG
Source organism: Zingel zingel (assembly GCA_023566125.1). Taxonomy (NCBI): domain Eukaryota; kingdom Metazoa; phylum Chordata; class Actinopteri; order Perciformes; family Percidae; genus Zingel; species Zingel zingel. Next base: position 44,840,319 of record CM042314.1, read on the forward strand.
CTCAAAACTGGACCAATTACTAAAATATTTGTTTTCACATTAGTCATTTAGACACAAATGCATGGGAAAATAGGGTCCAGGTTGAAAGATGCCAATTACAATTATAGCCTAATCATCTCAAAGCCAGCTCACTACAAGTATTGGACTAATGGTTGTGTTTCTTTAGTGTACCTTGCTAGCTGCAGGGAGCTGCAGCTCACATTGCCGGATCTGGCACAGTCTGGTTTCTCTGACCAGCCGACAGTCTGGGTTGTTATTGGTCACTCGACTTGAAATGCCCATCCCACATGTAGTGGAACAGTCGGTCCACTCTGTGATTTGTGGGAAACAGCTGGATTTGAGAAAAACCTCAGACATGGGGAAGGACACCATTTCTGTCGGAAAGCCAAAAAACAAACGCAATGAGTTACAATCAAACAATGAATAACCTCAGGGAAGACCCTGAGTATAGAGGTGTCAGTCAGTTGGTTGTTTATCCACATCTGGCTCCCAAGCATTATATTTCAACAACAATGGGACACATTTTAAAAAAATTAGCTGCTTTTGGCGACTCCATAACCTTTACTGTTGTGTTAATGCCAGGTAAAAATCTTCACTTCTACAAAAGAAATATAAAAGTCTACTGTGAAGGTTGCCATTATATTCACTCAGCACATTCATGCTCCTATGAGGTTAAACCCTATGCATTTTGTACTCACAATGAGTTAATAATATAGTGAATATATATTTGTAGAGCTTAAATATCCGCTCTACAAATATATATTCAAATCAGATGACAGACATATCTAATTGGCAGAAAAACACTGCCATTTACGCTCCGAAGGAAATAACTTTTAATTATTAAACTAATGGCCCTATGACATTTTCACAAGCAGGGTTAAAGACTTTAAATCTAGTTTAAAATAAGAAACATATTTAGGTTAATATATATATATATATATATATATATATATATATATATATGTCCAAAAAATGTTGAACTGGAATCTGAAATGTATACATTTCTAATGTAATGTTAGAGTAATTGTGTATAGTATCTGGTATATCACATAATTACACCCAAATGCAAGTTATTATTTTGTAAAGTCAGAAGCTAAATATCTCTCTGTAACCAGTTCAAAATGGATTCCAAAGCAGTTTTTTATAGGATTTGTGTAACCATGCAATTGTATCATATCATTTTGTGGAATAGTTTGTGTTCAGTGATTGTGAAGCTGAGTTTAGCCCTCAGCCCTTTATCTCCTGCACATCAACATGAAAAATCAGACCATATTAGGTGTTGGTGGTAGGCATCAGGAAAAGCCCCGCTGGCACACAGTGTGATGTTTACCTCTGAACGTGGCCCCTCCGGTGGCAGCTTGGTGCCCAGGCTGCGGCTGGGCATGCAGCAAGGCACTGATGTGGTTGGGAAGGGGCTCGCTGTCTGGCAGGGAGGTGTGTGTCAGCTCGCCTGGCTCCTCACTGATGTGGTTGTTGTCATCACACACCCATTCCTCACAGCAGCCGCCCTCGGGCCTGGCCAGCCGGGGCCGCATGCAGCGCCAGTCGGGCAGTGGCACTTGGGGAGGACAGAGGGGCATGCAGCCCACCACCCTGTCCATACAGGTGCACTGGTGCTGGCAGTTGGGCTGGAAGTCTTCGCCATGCTGGTACACCCGCCCGCCAAACTCGCAGGGCAAACCCTGGGCCTCAGCTGTCAACACACACACACACACACACACACACACACACACACACACACACACACACACACACACACACACACACACACACAGGAAACACAGCTGTGAAGAGAGACCTTTGAACTTCATAGACATAGGACACAGTGGAAAACCTGCGTTTGTACACAAACACATCATAGCCTGTAAAGTACACAAAGAATTTTTTTTTCTAAAAGGGAATATTTCATGATTTCATGTTTTCTGAACAATTTAAAGTGGTACGACCGTGATTTTGTATTGCAATTTTATATTTTAAAAAGAATGGTCAACATGTTGTGTAACAGAGGTGGAAATATCCTTTCTGTCAATCCCTACTATAGTCAATCTCCAAAAACTCTGGCTCCTACGCTTCGCATAATGCAACTTTCATTAGTTGGCCTGAAAACACCTCCGGTTTATGACAGATTTTCTGGTTAAGTTTTGTATTCTCCAAAATAACCCTGAAGACACCGCCAGGGTTATTTTCTCTGACTTCAAAGAGTTCCCCCAGAACTTATATATCTGTTTCCAAAGGCTTCAAGGAAATCTTCACATGTGAAATCATTGGAGGGCTCCTTTAATAGGTAATCTTTTGTTAACACTGGTTATTAGCCTTATGTTAACTGGTGGCCATTGTTTTTCCCCCTCTCCTTCTTTCCAAGAATCTAGTCCAGTGGGATAGGTTCAGAACACCTTTGGGCCTGTGAACCATTAAAATTAATTAATTTTTATGTGCTGTTTTTTCTTCTCTGAGATTGTAAGAGCCTTAAAGAAATTATGCAATATTGCACAAGAAAAAAGAAAGAAAAAGATAAACAAAGGGTTGCTGTTTTTTTTTTTTAATAACATCTACATATGGACATAATGTGGGCTTTCACTCAGCCTAGTTGTTGCCCTCACCTCGACACAGTCCTCTCTCAGGGTCTCCTCCAGCCCCCAGATGGCAGCGTAGCCCCTTGATGTGATCGCAAGGTTCGGTGGCGCTGCAGTCCTCATTAAACTGCCGAGCACAAACTTTACAGCAGCCACAGTGGTCGGTCACCCAGCTGACACCCAGCGGGCACGGATGGGGCGAGGGGGTGCAGGAGCACTCCGCCGGGCACCCCCTCTCTGCCTGAGGAACAGGGTCAGAGGTCAGGATGTGTGACAATGGGTGGATTGGGATTTCATCAACGTTAAAAATCAAAAGAATAGGATGACCGTTCACCCAATATTAAATATAAGGACTAAACGAAGTGAACTGTTACAAACAGAAATTAACACAGAAGGTGGCCACAAGTCACAGCAACTCACCATCATTGCGGCGCTGCTTAGCACAAACAGGATGGAAATGATCTGCTGCAAAGTAACAGGGCTAAGCATCTTGATTACAGCAGATGAACAAAAAGAGAAAAACTGGTAAAACCTTTCAAAGGAATAAATAACTGTAGAGGTAAAAAGTTGTTTTTGATCGATCATCCAAAACCCCTAGAAGAAAGAAGCCTTGTTTGTCAGCTCCAGGATAAAAAATGTATCCACAGTTCAGAGTCTGTGCACCAAGAAGTACACCCGTCTGCTCTTGCTTGCTCTCCTACAGTATCTTGTTGTCAGCACAGCACAGCTCTACTTCATAGAGAGGTTTCCCTGTGTTGTGCCTGTACTTATAGACACACATGCCCCCGCCCCCGCTGTGATATCATCGACTCTCCTCTCAGACGGCTGGAGAGTGTCCAGAGGGAGGCGGTGGCGGGTGTGAAATATCGACAGAGATGTGTTCAAATCACTGTTATTGTGGACATGTGACCTTAGGGAGAAATGTCAAGGTGTCAAAATGTATACTAGGTAAATACTATAGTAAATAGTGATACAACATATATTGTACCTTAGGCTTTAAGGGTAACAGTAAGCCTCACACATACCCAGAGATATTTGACAGATGTTTGCAAGAAAAAAGAAAATAATTTTAAGACAGGTGTAATGGAAAACCTGAGTGTGGAATCCCACTCCATCATGGTAGAGTATTTAACAGGGGAAGTGGTGATGTGGAGAAAATCCCTGTGAACAACTCTTTCACTAGCTCTGGCCAACCAGCCGGGCTCTGTCCTCTCCACTGCAGTGTGTTGCGGGACACTGTGCTCAGGACATCCTGTGTTCCCTCCATCTCTTTCCGAATGGGCCGCATTCCAGGAAATACAGGCCTTTCCTCGGGTTCCCATGATTGGTAGGAAAAACTCTGCATTTCCATTGTCATCCCAGGGGCACGTAAAAATGTTTTGTTGAAGAGCAGGAAGGTCCTCACATTAAGCGTTGGCTCGCGCTGTCATGAACATGGGAAATGTAATTTGGTGCATTTCATAAGGCTGCTAAAGGTCTTCTCTTGCTCCCTGAAAAACACGGTGCATACGGAGAAACTACTGAGACTGTGGACATAACATATGTTGTAATACATTCGTGTGTCAAAACCGAATTCAACTCATATTTACTGAAGAACTGACCAGCTCTGCTTTCTATGGAACATTTGAGCAGGACTGACCGTAGTATGCCATTAGTTAACCTGGGTGAGGTCAAAAGTGTGCTCTGCTCATAGACTGTAGAAATAGCGGATGTAGCAGCAGTGACGTCACCCATTGGTTTGTGGACCACCATTGTGAAGCCTCGAGTTTGGCAATTTGGCCGTCGCCATCTTGGTTTTTTGAAACCGGATGTTACAATTTTTGACAAGAGGGTGGAGCTGGAGAGGATGACGCAGCCAAGTCAGTGTCGTTTATGGTTGCAATGGCACTGCCCTAAGCTAAACGCTAAAGAAGGAGTTTTTCAACCATTCTGAAGCGAGTCATCCAGCGGAGATTTACCGGCGGGTAAACACAGACCTCTGGTTACTGCTGCCATTCATCTGCATGTACTGCAGTACAGAAAATCGGCAAACTTTCCCTAAAGTTACCAGCTAATGCTAGCGCTAGTTGGCTATCTCGGTTGGCAGAACGCTGGACAAGACATTTTTAGGTGACCAAAATCTTCAAATTAACTTTGATGAAGTGAAAACACACAGTGAGAGGGTCAAAGTTTAAGGAGAAAACACGAACAACACCCAAAAACAAGTTCAGGACTATTTTAATGTACACAGCATCAAGCGACTTTGAGTCCTTGAAAGCGACTTTGAGTCCTTGAAAAGCACTATACACATTCAGTTTATTATTATTATTATTATTACAGTGCCATGGTTAGCATTGCTAAGCCTCTGTCCTGATTGACAGGTCGGCATGTAGCCCCGCCCTAAAGCATCTCTTGCTTAATCATCAATTTTAAAATAAATGAGACCATAAATTACAAAATGAACATAATGCTGAATTGAAGAAGACTTGAAACTAGCGATTGAGACCATAAACTCATTATGAAAATAGTTACTGAGGTAAAAAATCAAGTGAGAGGTAAGGCCATTCTACCATAAACTTTCAATACAAACAGACTTCTTTTTGGAGGCAGTGGAGTCGCCCCCTGCTGGAAATTAGATAGAATGCAAGTTAAAGGCAATTCCCCATTGGCTTTACTTTTAGGACCCGGAAGCTTTGTCCATTATTTTTACAGTCTATGGCTCTTCTTTACCTGTAACCACACCCAACAGTGATGTTACATCATGATGAGTGATGTTAAGTACACATCTACAGTACATCAGTGCAGCATGGTGAGTGATGGTCAGCAAAACATGACTTTAAGCTACTACTAAGTTTTTCTTTAAACCTGCAATCACTGATTTTTTTCGGCCACTTCGTTGTCACTTTCCGCCAGTGACAATGAAAAACAAGCTGTGAACACAACACTGACATATTACCACTTTTTAAAGTTGATTTTACGAACCTCTTAGCAAATAGTCGTAGAGTTGGGTCGATTCCTGGTTTCACAGCTCTGGTCTGGTGTATGAGGCTAAACCGGTTTGATTTTATGCAAAACGGTTGATTTGTCATTATGACACCTTCTGGCAAATTAAAAGTAGCCTACATTAGCAACCTGTGCTGGCAGCATCACAGCACTAAATTCAGATTGTATTGCAAGCAGTGTTGGGCAGTAGTGATACTAGTTCAACCAGATGCAACTCTGAGTAATTTTCTGTATCTGTGTCACGTGGGTTTCGCCACAGTCACACTCCTTTAGTTGACTATAGCGGCAGGAACATGAACACAGATTACGACCGATTCTTTTGCTGCATAGTCACCAAAGTAAATATTGGACCAATTTTCTTACAAGCCACATATCTCATTGTGACACAAAGGTGGAATTGTTCAGACGGCCAAATCAGGCCTAAATAGTTTCTTATTTACAAGTCCACTCACCTTTTAGCTCTGTTTTGGTCTACACTTCTCCACTGAGGGAAATATATGGCTCTTAATTGCTAAAGGTTCCACTATATTTACCAGCAAGTCTCTAACTGTGTCTGTCTGCTGTCTGGTGCTGTGCAGGTAGTGTACAGTGGGTTTATTAGATCTTTTTAGCTGAAAATAGCTGCCTGCTGCTGCTGGAGATGCCACTATAAGAGCAGTGAGAGTGAACTCAAACAGCTGGAAATACTCCATTGAGCTGAGGGGAACTACAGAGTGTGTGCATGTAGATTATGCATACATTAGGCTATACATACTGTCATTTGACTCATATTAAATATTGATCATAGCTGCTTTAAGGGGCGACAAACCACAACATTTTGGGAGTAATGGGAGAACCATTAATACCATCAATTTAGTAATAGTTTTGTGTTTTTCAATAAAACAAATTAATGCCATGTTATTTCAGAAGCATTTCTACACTTTATGGCATTAAATAAGTCACATTTAGAGATGAAAAAGCACTAACCTCAGCACCCCACAACCCACCCTGAAAACCTCATCAAACTTGAGTATGTTGATGGGACCAAACCATAGGCCTTTAGGTTAAAAATTGGTCCCACTACACACAGCTTACTTCCTGAGAGCAGGTGTTGTAGCTCCAGACTGAAATGGTGATGTTACTGTGTGCAGAGAGAGCACACAATCAAACCACATACAGCCACCCGGCTCGGCTGTTAAAACCACCAGGACGCTGGAGTGGGGTGAGATGGGGGATGAGAGGGACGTGGGCTGAGACCACCTTGTTGGGCAGCAGTGGGGAGGAGGGCAACAGTCTGGATTCTTAGAATTCCTGGCCCACAAAGGCAGGATGTGTGTACTGGCCACACTGCGTCGGACACTGATGGAGGAGAGGGAGGAGGAGGGGGTCGAGGAGGGGTGGAGGGGTTGCCAGTTTGGCAGCCTCCTATCTGGCCATGTGCCAACCATTGTTTGTCAGCCAGGCAAACATTTCCAAAACACATGGAGGTCAGGAGTCGGCGGAGATTCAACATGCTGTTGCCCCGTTTGTTTTCTCAGCTCGATATCTGACACAATCCAAGAGTAGTCAGTCCGATAATGTGTTTTTAACATTTGTCTTACAGACTACTAACAAGATATCTTGTTTCTGTGAGTTTCAAATGCAAATCAGCTATTATCTAGAATTTTTCTGCTTTCATTTTGTAACCACAGACATAAAAAGGCTCCTTTCACTATAAATGTAGTAACGGAAATTGCATATCCTGCTGAACAACTCTGAATCACACTTTCATAGCAATCCAAAGGATAAACAAAAAGTGTTTGCAGTATACAGGAAGAGGTGCTGCAACGCCTGAGCCAACCACAGAGAACTATAAAGGCAACAGGCTCACAGCAGGTCTAGTGCAGTGTGTTAGGAGTTAGCAGCCAGTATAACACTTAAGAAGGCTGATTGGATTTTGCCTGTTTAATCTTGTTAAAGGAGTTTAAAAGTTTTGAAGTTAAAAACATCTTAAAGGCAACTCCTAGATGTCTGTTTATTAAATCAGTGATATTTTCCTTGAGCTGACAACATTAGGCTATTTACTTACATAAGGTTAATACATATACAGTGGGGCAAAAAAGTATTTAGTCAGCCACCAATTGTGCAAGTTCTCCCACTTAAAAAGATGAGAGCGGCCTGTAATTTTCATCACAGGTACACTTCAACTATGAGAGACAAAATGAGAAAGAAAAATCCAGAAAATCACATTGTAGGATTTTTAATGAATTTATTGGTAAATTCCTTGGTAAAATAAGTATTTGGTCACCTACAAACAAGCAAGATTTATGACTCTCACAGACCTGTAACGTCTTCTTTAAGAGGCTCCTCTGTCCTCCACTCGTTACCTGTATTAATGGCATCTGTTTGAACTTGTTATCAGTATAAAAGACACCTGTCCACAACCTCAAACAGTCACACTCCAAACTCCACTATGGCCAAGACCAAAGAGCTGTCAAAGGACACCAGAAACAAAATTGTAGACCTGCACCAGGCTGGGAAGACTGAATCTGCAATAGGTAAGCAGCTTGGTGTGAAGAAATCAACTGTGGGAGCAATTATAAGAAAATGCAAGACATACAAGACCACTGATAATCTCCCTCGATCCGGGGCTCCATGCAAGATCTCGCCCCGTCGGGTCAAAATGATCACAAGAACGGTGAGCAAAAATCCCAGAACCACACGGGGGGACCTAGTGAATGACCTGCAGAGAGCTGGGACCAAACTAACAAAGGCTACCATCAGTAACACACTACGCCGCCAGGGACTCAAATCCTGCAGTGCCAGACGTGTCCCCCTGCTTAAGCCAGTACATGTCCAAGCCCGTCTGAGGTTTGCTAGAGAGCATTTGGATGATCCAGAAGAGGATTGGGAGAATGTCAACTTTTTGGTAAAAACTCAACTCGTCGTGTTTGGAGGAGAAAGAATGCTGAGTTGCATCCAAAGAACACCATACCTACTGTGAAGCATGGGGGTGGAAACATCATGCTTTGGGGCTGTTTTTCTGCAAAGGGACCAGAACGACTGATCCGTGTAAAGGAAAGAATGAATGGGGCCATGTATCGTGAGATTTTGAATGAAAACCTTCTTCTATCAGCAAGGGCATTGAAGATGAAACGTGGCTGGGTCTTTCAGTATGACAATGATCCGAAACACACCGCCCGGGCAACAAAGGAGTGGCTTCGTAAGAAGCATTTCAAGGTCCTGGAGTGGCCTAGCCAGTCTCCAGATCTCAACCACATAGAAAATCTTTGGAGGGAGTTGAAAGTCTGTGTTGCCCAGCGACAGCCCCAAAACATCACTGCTCTAGAGGAGATCTGCATGGAGGAATGGGCCAAAATACCAGCAACAGTGTGTGAAAACCTTGTGAAGACTTACAGAAAACGTTTGACCTCTGTCATTGCCAACAAAGGGTATAGAACAAAGTATTGAGATGAACTTTTGTTATTGACCAAATACTTATTTTCCACCATAATTTACCAAAAAATTCATTAAAAATCCTATGTGATTTTCTGGATATTTTTTTTTCTCATTTTGTCTCTCATGGTTGAAGTGTACCTATGATGAAAATTACAGGCCTCTCTCATCTTTTTAAGTAGGAGAACTTGCACAATTGGTGGCTGACTAAATACTTTTTTGCCCCATTGTACATACATTCATAATACAGTCAGTGTTGGGAAGGATACTTTCAAAACGTATTCCGTTACAGAATACAGAATACATGGCCAAAAATGTCATTTGTAACGTATCCCGTTACATTACTCAATCTGAGTAACGTATTCTGAATACTTGGATTACTTCCACATTGAATTGCATTTTATAAGTGTATGAATGTGGCCATCACATACAGCCTACTAAACAGGCCTATTCTGGTGTGTTCTTCAGTTCCAACTGGCTGAATGTGTACCTGAATAAACAGATAGATTGTTTTATTTGTAGTCCCAAACTGCATACTACAAAAATCTAACCAAAGTCTAAAGGTGTGGACACACAGAGCCAGAAAAGGCAGTTGGGCTGATCAGTCTCCCCAAATTGGTTAAAAAAGTGCCTCGGAACACACCAAAGCGACGAGATGTAATACGTCTCCATAACAGCAGGCGGCGCTAATCTGTACTGTCGCCCAAAAATGAAAACCGGCAGCTGATTGGACGAACGCGTCACATGGGTCTTGTTTCTCCGGAAATTCAAAGACATGAACGGATGACGGCTTGTTCAGAATATAATCTCATATTGCACCTAAAATAGAAAACATTTTAGGTGTGAAATATGCCATGCAGTTGCTGAATCTGTCTTCATTGCAGATCAACAAAGGTCAGTTTAAAAGATTTTCGGCAGATTTTGAGAGACTCTAGTCACGCTCATTCCGCTCCCCGTTTCCGGGTTAGAACTCTACCAATCAGATGGGTCATTTGAGTCTGACTGCCGGCAGTGCCCGCCCTGCCGATTATACATGTCAAATCGGCGACGGCAGTAAATTGGATGCTGAAAGGAGGTTGGTTGCTGGCAAGCAGAGGTTGCACTGCACAGTTATATTTCATTCTCCCTGTTCTTTCTTTAATGTGAAATGCTGTTTGAATTTCAAAGATAGAAATGCATTCCTGCCCTGGCTCTGTTGTGCCTCTCCGGCTCCATTGTGACTGATCACGCAAATAGCTAATTTTTTCATTTTCATATTGGGGCTTCTGGGAAATGCATGGAGTTGCCTTAATTTATTTAGAGTGAATAAACTCGTGAAATAGAGAAGTATCGCCATGTAATCCATTAATTTCAACAATGTAACTGTACTGTAAACAACTATTTAAATTGTAACTGTAACAGAATACAGTTACTCATAATTTGTATTCTGAATACGTAACGCTGGTACATGTATTCCGTTATTCCCCAACACTGCATACAGTATACATAAATAAATGAAGCAATTGCAGTTTCAAAATAGTGTCTCTTCTCTTCAACCAATCTCTTCAGTAGCAGAGAAATCATATGACTATATAGATTGTTTATTCCTCTCCTCGTCCTCATAGCTTAACCATGGTCTATAAAAATAATGGATGTAGTATCAGTGACGTCACCCATTGGTTTGTGGATACACCCAGCTGAGTTTTGCCAGCAGGTAAACGGTGACCTTAGGGTACTGGCAACAGTAATCTGCATGTATGGCATTACACAGACAGAGCTGGTTGAAAATCAACAGACTAACGCTAGTGCTAGCTAGCTAGCTTTGGTTGGCAATGTGCTACCAAATGCTGAACAAGACATTTTTAGGCGACCAAAATGTTTAAATGAACATTGATTAATGGAAAACACACAGTGAGAGGGTCAAAGTTTAAGATGAAAAAAAGGACAACACCCAAAAACAAGTTCATGGATAATTTAATGTCCAAAGAGTGCCACGGATGGCATTCAAAAGCTAAAACTAGTGTAGTTTAGAAAGAGATTGTGGGTTAGGTTAAAATCATACATACATTCCTTCATTTCCAGGTAAACACGTGACACAGAACATAGGTTTGTTCTGTTTGTTCAGTAAAAAAAACGGGAAACTTCTGCTCATTTAGCAACACCATATAACCAACCTTACATTTTTAGCCCTACTACTGGTAAGACACTAAAAATAACAAAATGATCAGTATGTTTTCTGTCCCATCTAACACTTGTCGTATTGCAAGGTGTAAGGAACGCTGCAGCCTCTACGGGCTTTAGACTTTGACTTGTTATTTCTGACATTATAGATCTAGGGCTGAAACGATTCCTCGAATAACTCGAATAATTCGATTACAAAAAATCCTCGATGCAAAATGACTTGCCTCGAAGCTTCGTTAAATCAATGTTACTAACGTATCGCTGACGGACGGTGTTTCCGCTACTGTCGCACACCAGACGGCTCAGTCTGCTGCTGGCGACACATGCCAGAGGTAACTAGTGAGGGGCTAAGAGAAGAGACAGGCTGGAGAAAATGACAGGAAGGGTCCAAAGTTTGGAATCAGTTCAAACGTAATTAAAACTAAAACTCTGTACAGTGTGTCTACTGCAAAATCAAACTAGCTTACCACAATAATAGCACGACGTCAGTGCTTTAGCATCTTAACAGAAAACATTGAGTCTAACTTAATCATCCATTCCACGAAGAGGAGCGACAAAAGTAAATCACAGAGTCGTATGGACGATGAAACTACATCAAACACAACTACCAAAATCAAAGACAAGAAAATACGTAGTGGTGACCACGATCTGAGCTGATGCGCTGACTATCCCTTCAGAAAAACAGCTGATTGTTGCGCATCTCTCTCTCTCTCTCTCTCTCGCTCTCTCTCTCCACGGAGAAACAGCTGATCAACGATCTAATAGCATAAGTGTAACAGAGCTGTGTGACATTATAATCAAATATATAAATGAAAATAGGTTAGGTATAACTAATATTTACATATAGGTCTAGTTTTGGTTGTTTAAAAACGGTAAAAAAAAAAATTAAAATTAAAAAAAATATCCGATTAATCGATTAATCGATCGATTAAGTGCTAGATTAATCTATTACAAAAAGAATCGATAGCTGCAGCCCTATATAGATCTATAACCACACTGCAACAGTATTTTTCAGGGGTTTATATTTTTCATCCTAGTTGTACAGTAGATGCAAGAACTATGAACATCTCAACACATTTGCACATTTGTTGGCAACAAACATGCAATTAGGTAAATGTCCATGTATGTTAAGTGTGGAATCAGCTGTGTTTGAGTATGTGTGTATATGTGTGTGTGAAAGCTGCACATAGTCATGACACCGCCTCCACAGGTTACATCTCCTCCACATTCCTCATACTAGTGTGCTTAAAAAGCTCTTGGTACACTGCAGTCATCACTTATCCTGAATGGGTTCCATTTTTCCCTCCAAACACATACTGTCCATACTGTACACATTCATAACCAGCTGACTATTATAATTTATAGATGAGTGTGAGCGGATTATATCATGAGCTGTGGTGCATTTGGATGCCCATGACTGGCAGCAGGCATCTGCACATCAGCCCTCTGATGCCCACAGATATAAAGCTCTTTGTTGTAATCTCTGCTGTCTAAAAACAGTTTATTATATTGTTTTTTTAATTAAACTATTGTCCTTATTAGATCAAATTGTCTCCACTTATTTTCTTCTATGAACAATCCCATTTTTGAAGAAAAAAAAATCAGTCTGGGTTTCACTTTCTATAAAGCACTGAGGCTTCTCTTGTTAAAGTCAGCAATGACTTACTGCTTGCTGCCGACACAGGCCTGTAAATTTGAATTCTCCTTGACCTCAGCTCAGCCTTTGACACAGTGGACCACAATGTCTAAATCAACTGTCTGAAAAGCTATGTTGGCATCAGTAATGTGGCTCTGGAGTCTGGACTGGTTAATCTCCTATCTATAGGGCAGATTTACGTACCTTATCTGTCCAACAGGGCCTTCTCTGTTAAACTTGGAGATGCCTCCTCCTCCCCCTTTAGTGCTTTTCTCTTTTGGGGGTCCACCAGGGATCTAATATGGGTGCCCTCTTATTTGCATTACGCTCATAGACATAACATTGGTTTTCATTGCTACGTGAAAGACATGCAGCTTTATGTTCCGATCAGTGTTGGGGAAGTTACTTTTAAAAAGTAGTGTTTGCTCGTTACTGGTTACTTCTTAAAAAAGTAATGTTACTTTACTTAGTTACCCCCTATGGAAAGTAACTTTTTACATTATTTGTTACTTTTACGTTACTTTTAAAAGCAGGCGTCTCTGGCAGAGACTGAAGTTAATTATACAAAAACTAACTTTGACCATAAAGCCAATCTATGGTTTATCAGTGAAGTGTCTGAACTACACTGCAGACTGGATTCTCTACTCAAAGAGTGACGGTTGATTCATTATGAACAAGTCCAGCGTCGGTTGAATGCACATCAGCAGGTAATTCGTGTTACACGGTGTTAGTGTGTTAATGTAATGTCTGTATCGATTTGTACCGGTTGCGCAGCCACGATGGTCCCTGCATTGTCACATGCAGCCTCTTTTCTGGAAATCCTCGCATGTCCGTGCAACCGACACAAATCCACAGCGGTCCGCTGAAATATTAGAGGACTTAAGGAGATGTGATGTTGAACTGGATGTGCCAATGCCACTTAACCCAAATGCCCCATCAACAGCACGGGAGAGGCGAAACAGAAGAGCCTCATCGTCTATAGTGAGGTAATCTCGGTCTAATGTTAGACTGCATTGCAAAAATATCACCATGCATTCATAACCTCGTGATTCAGTGAGAGTGAGCCCAAAACATCGGAAAGTATGTTTTTGTTTTTAAATTTATTTATTTATTTACATTTTGTCAAAAATAAAAATCAATCGCAAATGTCGGTCTCCTCGGCTGTGAACCACTCCTGGCGTGCGCCCATGGATGTATTAAGAGCGTGCGCCTAGCAAATCCACCATTATAATAGCAATCCACCATGGAACAAACGTGCCTGCTTTTAAAGGGAATGTGAGATAACGCTCTGATTGGTTTATTGCACGTTGCGCCCAACCGCACCTATCAGTAATGTAGCTACTTCAGACCAACCCATTTTAGATTTGCATCGGGCGCAAGAGTCATTTATTCCGCCGGTATAATAGCAACAGAGCCTGAGATCTGCCCACAAAGCTACTTTGGCGTTTGATACTTGCGTTTCAGATCGTTAAAATAGGGCCCTTTTTCTTAATTTGTTGTAACTCATTAATCTTGTTTTATATCTTATGTTTGGATCGTATATACATTTATTATTTGTTTTATATTGTAAAGCACTTTGTAACATTGTTTGAAAAGGTTCTATATACGGTAAGTAAACGTTTTTTTTTTATTATTATTATTCAAACATATGAAGCGAGCCAAAAAAATGCTGAGTAAGAAGAAGAAATGTTCCAAGTCTGACTTTTTAGACATTGTTATACTGTAAATGTCAATAAGATTTTGAATGACTTTTTTTTTGTTTGTGAAACAGGTATTATTATTATTATCATAATATTATAAATGTATCATTATCAAGGCAAGTTTAATGGAAGAAACCTCAGGAAGAGCAACAGAAGAGGAATCCCTCTTACAGTAATAGAAAAAATATCTTTTCTTGCTTGCCACCAACTAGTGGTCATTGGAGTAACAGCAGTTTAAGAACTTATACACTCCCTGGAGTAGCCAAAGTTTTAACCTCAATCCTACTGAGGATTTGTGGCAGGAACGTAGCTGTTCATTCAGAAGGCATGCTGAGTGACAGAGCTTTGTATGGGGTTACTATTGAAGCAATATTATTCCATAGCTTGAACACAAAGAAGAAAAGGAAACCCTACAATGTGCACATGGGCTAATGCAGATAACCAGTCTTAAAAAGATGATGCTAATACTTTTTTCGGCACTGCATTTTTCAAAACGATTAATATAAACCTGAAGCTACCTGTGAAAAATGCAATGCATATTTCGTATGAGGTAGACAACGTGTAGCAACATTAAACTATTTGCTTTTCATTGTTTTATCAGTGGACAAAAAAAATCCATGAATGGCTGTATGGAACTGTTTTATAGTATCACAATGCTGTTTTAAAATGCTGCTCCTAATGGATTAAATGATGTATGTTTTATTAGCAGGTTACTTTAAAATGATTTCTTCATTTTTTTAGCTTTGTTATCTATCTCAAATGTTTTACTGCGGCAATTTTTAAGATGGTAATACAACATTATGTAACATTTTCATTTTTCTTGCATCAAGTATTAGCGTTCATGCTTTTATTCAAATACTGCATTTCATAAAAGAAACATAGAAGTTTAAAATTAATATTTGAGCTTCTGTCCTTTCTCTATATTGATAATAAAATCAGAACCACGGTTTGTGCATATTTCAGTAGTCCATGTAATCTGTTATTGAAATAATGAAATTGTACAGTCATAAACACATTAAGGTCCACATTTGAAGAGATTATTATGGTAGAAAACAGTTCAGTGACTTTGTAAGACAATTATATTCATGTAAATATATGCTCTGAAATTACTTTCAAAGTAATGGTTACATGGTATGTGGAAAACATTTGCATTAAGGATTTAGAAGCTGTTGGATGATGGATTGGATGATTTTCTAAGTTAGAATATAGAGATATAAGTTAGATTTAAGAAGTTAAACATGTCATCTTTCTGGAATAATGTGTGAAAGATGGAACGTGGATACTTTGTTTCAAAGTACTATTCTCACTTCCTTTAACAAGGCTTTGGTTGGATAGGTTTTCATTAACAGGATGCGCTGTTCCACAAACTCGTAACTCTTGGGATGAATAAAAGTCAACAAAAACGTAGGCTAGTACTGCATGTGGTGGCTGCAGGTGTGGCTGTCCTGCAGCTACATACAAAAGAGAGTCATGATTCGAGCTGGCAGCTGCCCAAGCAGCAGGGCAGAGGGAAGCTGTGGCCTGCACATTCCTCCACAGCATCTAATAGGAGTGATGACAGCAGGGAGCACAGAGCAGCATAACTGGCCACAGTGTTAGCAATACTAGCAATAACCTGGCCATTGTGTGTCTGGCATGAGCAGGTGTGCTGCAGGTACTGATAGACACATCCCTTCCACAGAGAGGCTGAGGTATGCAACAAGTGGATTTAAAGCGGGGCTTGATGCATAGGCTGTATAAGTGAAGCCAAAACATCTTGATCGCCCCCTGGTGGCTGGCTGCAGTATAGGTCATGCTCGCGTGCTTTCTCTGCACGCACGAGCAGATTGGTTTCTTCTCCTGAAAATCTCTCCTTCCCGCTTAGCAAATACGCCATCATAATAGCAATGTGCCGACGTACAAACGCGCCTGTCTTTTAAAGGTAATGGGAGATGACACTCTGATTAGTTTATTGCATGTTAAGCCCAAAACACACCTATGATTAATTAATACACTAAGTACAACCCTTTTGAACCATGTGCCCGGCGCATGGACCCTTTTTTCCACTGTTAAACTAGCAGAAGTGGATTCGTACACGCCCTAAACGCACCAGCGGCGTGCACTTAAATCGTTAAAATAGGGCGCTCTGGCTCCAAAATTACAAGATGGCAGTGCCCGTATCTGGGATACTTTGGCTTCACTTTTGTACAGTGAGAGGAAGTGGAGATGTTCCTTATATACAGTCTATGATTTAAAGGTGCCCTGTGGAGTTTTCTTGTAAACACACAAAAATGATGTTTACATTCAGTGCTACTCACCAAATCGCATTTAGTGTATCTTCAAGGTTCTTCTTCTTCATAAAATATTTGCAAAGTAATTAAGCATTGTTTACATTCATGCATGTTACCGCCACCTGTAGATCAGTGGAATAGTCTGACCCCATAAATAGGACTGTGTATCGTTTCACCCGCGTGCATGCGCCTGTGCACGAGATAAACAACACGGGGACTAGAGGTCTAAAATTCTAGATGTCTAAAATTCTACAGGAAACCTTTAACTAATAACTTTGACTGCTGTTGCTGTGACGGAAAACTTCTTTGTGTGCAATACTTGTACTTTCTGAGTATTTTCTAAGTCAGGCGACTCCACTGTTTGCAAAAAGAAGTCTGTTTCTATAGTCTATGGGAAAATGACCCTATTTCTCACTTGATTCATTACCTCAGTAAACATTTTCATAATGAGAGTATGGTCTCAGTCGCTACTTTTAACTCTTTGTCAACAGCATTATGTTCATTTTGTAAATTATGGTGTCATTTATTTCAAAATTGACGAAAAAGCAGGGGATGATTTCGGGGCGGTGCTACACGCTGACTTGTCAAACATGACAGAGGCTCAGCAATGCTAACCATGGCACTGTGTACATTAAAATAGACCTGAACTTGTTTTTGGGTGTTGTCCATGATTTCATCTTAAATGTTGACCCTCTCACTGGTCCTCATTTATGAAACGTGCGTACGACCTAAAACAGGCGTAGGACGGGCGTACGACGATTCCTACGCAGCGCAAGGCATTTATCAATTTGAACGTGAGCGTAGGCTGCGGTAAAATCTCACGTCTGGTCTGAACTCGTGTATGCAAGTTTTCGAGTCAGTGTGGACTTGCGGTGCAGCATATAATCAGTTTAACAGGAGAAGGCGAAGTCATCAGTTTATCACTTATCAGCAGATCTGGCTCTTTTAGAGGACCTCTATGTGCCGGTACAACAGTGCACACGTACGCGCAAAGGCCATGGCGGAGCGCTCCATCGGATTGATTAAGGGCAGATGGCTCTTTCTTGCATCAACAAGAACAATAATATGATTTGACAATATAAATAAAATTGAAATTGAAATAGAGCAACTTTAAATAAAAATTACTATATTGTTTGTAATGTCCCTTATAGAATGCTGAAAGGATGTTATGAAACCTGGAGGTTGGATTTACCGGCCTTTACCATCTAGGCTGTAGCTGGAGCCATAAAATTGGAAACTGTGGGACATGAAGTGGAATCTGTAAGTGTTTAGATATTCACACTCATAGCTTTTACCAACAATAAATGCCAACATTATACTTTTGTAAAACAATAAATAAATAGTTTCATCACTATATTTTACAGACAATTGAGGATTGTGTGGTCCAGTAGACCCATGTTTGCCTGACTACATGTATTATGTATTAGTAATTCTAGTTGAGTAGGAGTTGAGTAGCTTGGCAGTGTGTGCATTGTAGAAAACAGAGTGGAGAACAATGTATACAGTAAGTTAGTTTAGTTATAACTGACTGCAAAAGGCCTAACAACAAAGTAATCTGAGTTTTGCAAATAAAAAGATGGGCATTGGGTGGAGTCACCCTCCATGACCTCCCAGATTAAAAATGAAGATACAATAAGCCAAAAAGTAAAACAGTGTTAGGAGATACTGTACCAATTAAGTACAATTGAAGAAACAGCATGAATTAGCTCCAACTTTCGGAGGTCAGACCAATCAACACAGACTCTGCCTTTCCTTCCAGTCAATCTGAGGTTTCTTAAACTGCACACTGCATTTAGTACACAAAAATAAACAAACTGGTATTGCAAAGGGACTTTAGTGTGGGAGCCGGTGGTGTAGCCAACTGACAGAGAGTGTCCTGTTAGTGGGCAGGGGAAAGGTGGCACCACTACACAGCGCTGCCTGTGATTCAGAGGGGAAAATGTTATCACAGTAAACCGGTAAACAGAAAATGTTCCAGGGCTCCCCTACGGGAACTGGGACACAAACACATAAAGCTCACTGAGTCTGAGGCTGCTGGAAAACCAATATCCAGTAAATGGAAATGAAGTCACTTTGGATCAAGAAATGACAGCACAGAACGTATTGTTTGTGTGAGTAAGACACAGGCCTGGCTACACTCAACCTTAATGTAGCTCATTGCAAAAATGTGCTTCCTTCAGCAAACTAGCGAGATCATTTGTTTGCTCAGCAGCTAGCAGCATGCACTAATACCCAATGACAAATATTCAGTGTTACTGGCGTCTAAAATTAGGCAGGAGTGTTTGCGCTAATATTCAACTGGATTGAGGTCATATATTCAAAGGGCTCTTTGAAATTCTTACAGGTTTGGGGTGTGAAAATTCTTGGAGGGCCTTGAGGGCCGTCAAAGTGAAAGAAAGTAACCAACCTGGACAGATAATATGCTTTAAAGCTGCTGCTGAAATTTAGACTTTACCAGCATCTAAATAGCACATACTGTATACTTAAAGTCCAGTCATGTTCCTGAGGAAACACATCTAAAGAAAGAGAAGCTGAAACCTCTCTGGCTATTTGAAGCAAATTACTGAAGTCGTGGGATATTTATAGCACTGAATAGGAGGCTGCTGTACTGTTTTTAGGGCCCTGACACACCAAACCGATTATCGGCCGTCGGACAGTCTGGCAAGGTCAGTGACTCGAGTCTGTTAGGTGTGTTCCGTGCCGTCGTCCGTCGGAGGAACTGTCGGCCTTTATTTTGGCCCGACCCGACATGCTCAGTCGGAGACAGGGCAGTCGGGACTCACCCGGAAATGGCGAGTGGATGAGCCTTTCAAAATCTGACGAAAATCTTTTAAACTGACCTTTGTCGATCCGAAATGAAGAAAGATTCAGCAACTGCACAGCCTATTTCTCGCTTAAAATGTTTTCAGAAACACGTTTTGGTGAACTAATTTAGTACAATATGAGATCGTATTCTGAACAAGCTGCCATGACGGTCTGGCTGTGAATTTCCAGAGAAAAAAGACCCATGTGACGCGTTCGTCCTATCAGCTGCCGGTTTTCATTTTCTGGGAAACAATACAGAGAAGCGCCACCTGCTGCTATGGAGACGTATTACGCTTCACGCACGCACAGAGTGTACGCTCAAGTAGGCGTCGCCTCAGCGTGATTTGAGGCATTTTTTTGGACCTCAGGGACCCAACTGATCAGTCCAACTGCCTTTTCTGCCGACGGTTGGCCGTCTGATTGGTGTGTAACAGCTCTAATGGTGCTTTCACACCTGTAGGTCAGAGGACTCGGTGCGATTCAGGGGTGAAGTTGCAATATTGTTGCATTTTTCATTTGGTTCGGGTTAGCTTTCACGCTGCACTTTGTCAAATCTGAGCAGCTGATAGACAGCGAGTGAAGGAGAGGGAGATGATGATGTGTTGTCACACAGATGACCAGCGATGTGTGCTCAGAATAGCTTATGGATTTGAAAGTTATCATCTCTTAAATTATATACTATAAGTGCGTGAATTGTGTGCAAGATTGAAATTGCAGGCTAGTAAATGCAGTGTTTTTGGTTCACTTCCTGTATTTGGGTCAGATCGCGTTCTCACCTAAAGTCAACCAAACTCTAGTTCACCTGTAAGCGAACTGAGACCCACCGTTTTTAAGCGGACCAGAGTTCTTTTTTTTTTTTTGTCCGCACCAGAGTTCGAATGAGCTTTCACACCACCCAAAACGAACCGGACTATCCAACGAAATGCTCCAGGCATTGTTTGTTTCAAATAAACCAAACAGCTCAGGTGTGAAAACAACCTAAAATGTGTTTCATCCACCAGGATTCATCAGTTAATTTGATTAGTTATTAATTATGATGAAAGCCTCTGATTGGTTGACACGCTCACTCTACTGGATTCTGGAAGTCAAAATAACGACAAACAAAAAATGGATCGGTTTTCATGCCGAAAAATGGATAAATCACCGTTTAGTTTTTGATTTATCATTTCGAATTTATTGTATAAAGGTTCCCGAAAAGACACTGCAGACTGGATTACAACGCTTCTGCGAGGCCTGCGATCTTATGGGAGCGCTTGTTAGAGCGGGGAAGCTTTCATCTTCCAGGCAAAGTTAAAGGAAGCAGCAAAGACAGTGTTTTGCAAAGTCCAGGCCGCCGATTATTTGCTAACCATCGGAGTGTGAAATACTGTGTTACTGCGGCTGTTATATGAACGGGTTGTGGTGGTCGCCTCTAGGTCACATCTGCAGCTTGTTCAAGTTACAGTGAGTCAGACCAATGCCTATAAAGCGGTCGCAAGTGTGGTTACACTTTTCAGAATTCTTCGCAGACAACATTCACTGTAATATAAAACAAACCCCAATTCCAATGAAGTTGGGACGTTGTGTAAAACATAAGTAAAAACAGAATACAATGACTTGCAAATCCTTTTCGACCTATATTCAATTAGATACACTAAAAAGACAAGATATTTAATGTTCAAACTGATAATCATTTTAAATCTTGATGCCTGCAACACGTTCCAAAAAAGCTGGGACAGGGGCATGTTTACCTCTGTGTTACATCACCTTTTCTTTTAACAACACTCAATAAGCGTTTGGGAACTGAGGACACTAATTGTTGAAGCTTTGTAGGTGGAATTCTTTCCCATTCTTGTTTGATGTACGACTTCAACAGTCCGGGGTCTCCATTGTCAAATATGGTGGTGGCTGCTCTGTGCGCGTGCTGCTTAGTTTTATATGCGCAGGTGCAATTCTTTCCCTCTGCCTATGTTGTGTTTCACGCTCGCAGCTGCCTTTACAACTCTCGATTGATGAATTGGTGCGCGGAGTAATATCTGCGCGTATGAAATTATATAATTTGCTCATGAGCATGTTTTATCGCGCTTGTGAGATATGACATAATCCTGACACCATAACTTCATCTAAAGTAATTCTGTAAAACATCATTTTTTTGGGACTAAATAAGAAACAGTCAAATTTAAAGTAAAAACATATTTAAGTTATCTATTAAAGCTAAAGTGTCTCCCCCATGAGGAATTCTAAGTAATAACAACACTGTCGGCGCATCCACATGACACAAGCCTTCCGTGATCCATCCCCTCCCTCCTCCATGCAGTTGCCAGTAGCCAAGGAAAACACGGAGGATCAAAAAAACATGATGGACTCTTCAGAAGAGGTAATTATGTTCACTCAAGCTTCTGCGTGCAAAAGTCGCCGGACAGCACAATTTTGTAAACATAACCATACTGACAAATACAGAGAGAGAGTTTTGTTGAGCTGATAGGCTTAATTAGCTTTGTATGTAACTGACATCCATTCATATAAAATAGTTGCGCACTATAGCGTTAAAGGTTCAACAGGTAACTTTTATAAAAAACTATATCCTGACAGTATTACATGAAACAGATAATCTGTAAAAAAAAAAATAATTAAAAAAATAATAATAATTATGTTCCTCTGCCTCCTCCTAGTGCCCGT
The DNA here is from genome assembly GCA_023566125.1 of Zingel zingel. Classification (NCBI taxonomy): domain Eukaryota; kingdom Metazoa; phylum Chordata; class Actinopteri; order Perciformes; family Percidae; genus Zingel; species Zingel zingel. Next base: position 44,862,517 of record CM042314.1, read on the forward strand.
AATGGCATTTACAAGATTGTAAACAACCAAAGGAAAACAGCCAATCAGAGCCGAGTCTTTAAACCAGTCAATCACTGCTCGTGAACTGCGATCGAACTGTCAAACTCGGCAGCGCTGATCAAATGAGTCTACTGCATTTCCTATTTCACGCCTCACATGATTTCAGAAACATATTTTACTGTGGGTGGTGCTTGGTTTTGGCTCAACTGTTCAACATGACAGCCAGGTCACAAAAAAAACATTTTATTTCTATGATATGGACTCACAGTTAGCCCCCCTTACAACACTCAAATATCTGCAGTTACCGGTTTTTGAAGAGCTTTTTGACTGGTAGTGTGAGCTTGGTATGGGCATTGGGTGGAGTCTGTACGGCACGTAGTCTGCCTTGTCCTCTGAAGATGAAGGCCTCCCACACTCAGACATAACAAGCTTAGCGTGCCTCCTCCACAGGCATGTTTGTCTCTTCAGGCTCTCCCAACAATCAATCCCATCGATTCCAGTCTGGGTTCACAATATAGATAAAAAAGATTTAGTGTCTGTACAGTAGCTATGAATCCAATACTATCTCATCCCACTCAATGTGGGTTGGAATACTTAGAAAACAATATACAAAACAATATACTAGCTACATTTGAATCAGCTGCAGTTTTGTCAGCAAAAATGATCAAGTTTAAAGAATTGTAGCTTTGTAACGTATAAAAAACGGCAGTATCTGTATGAGTTTTAAAAAGTAAGGGAGGTTGACATACAATAACTGTATTCAATGACAGCAAAACAGTTTGCCAACTTTACAAGCTGTGCACACCCTTGGCACACCTACATTTAGTATTAGTTCATACAAGTTAAAATGATCTAATTAAGTTGTTTATGAGCAGCTGAGAAGGAATTCATTTCAGCCTTCTTGTACTGAGGCCTGGGTAATCAGGGAAGTACGTGACCAGCAGCAAGTCTCTACATGGGATGTTGAAAACACAAAATAAACCCAGTAGAAAAGTGTTGCGTTTCTGATGGCTATCAGAGTTGGCATCTTTGGAAGCCTGAACCCACTCTCATTTTGCACTTTCTTTTACGCAATCTCAGGGAGTGTTATTGATGTAGAAACACACACATGTACTGTAGACTTGTGTTATCATGACCAACTGAGTGAGTGACAATCCTCAGATGTCAGCACTTTCAATTACAAAAGTTTCAAATCACTATAATAGAACTGAGGTTGACTGAACTTTGGCCAGAGAGATACTAAGGCCAGAGAGTGATACTGAAGTGATGCTAATGAAGACTAGCACTGAACACAACACTACAGATACACCACAATCAGCAAACCTGCAACAACTCTCATTTCTCTATTTTCTCATTTATAACTATCATTAATGTGTACAAATAAAATGCTAAAAATCCAAAGTCTAATAGGATTCAAATCAAATCCCTGTCATAAAACATACCGTTTTTTCTCCCTTTGAACTAGCCACCCGTAGTCTGTAAGAGTCTCCAAAACCTCAGTGCATGAAAGAGTATTTGGTACACTGGGATGTTAGAGTAAGAAATAATCTTGTCTTTCTTCATTTTTGATACTATGTTATTTAAAGACTTGAAGAACCTGCAGTTTTTGATGTACAGACCAAACCAACAACCACAACCAAAACGGATTAAAATGTCTAACCTTCTGGTCCAGTTTATATTTGGAGGTATGGTGTTCCTCTTGGGTGTGCTTCCTCTGTATCCTCTCCCAGAGAGGCTCAAAGACCATCCGTTTGTTCCTGAGCAGGAGTGTCTGGGCTGACCTGGGTGGCTGCTGGTCATCTTTGGCCTCAGGGGCAGCAGCCAGAGTTTGACCCACAGGAACAAGACGGGGGACCTGAGAAGGGGCAGAGGCCTTCTTCACCTGGTGGTCACTGTCTGAGCCCGCCCTGGGGAAACCAGGATCTGATAGATCAGTATCTGCCTCCGACTTCAGGGAGCCCTTCCCTTCCTGGTTCAACTGAGACTTCACAAAAGTTTGCTTCAGCAGAGCCCTATTCCTTGACTTGTCCTGTTTGAGTTTTTTCTAAACCACAGAACACATTATATGGTTTAACTCATCCGCACAAATTCACTTCACAAGTTACACACTGTCTCATTGTAGGGTAACTCATTTATTTTACCTTGCTAACAGATTTGTCCATCTCAGCAGGGGGGAGGAAAATCACTTCCTTGACAGCCAGTCGAGGAGACTTAGTGCTGTGGTCAAAAAGACAAATGGGTACAATGTAGTAGATGAAAATGGCTTAAAAAACCACTAAACCACAACAAGAGATGACATAAACTAACAGTTTAAAGAAAGATGAAGTGCTAAAACAAAGCTTTGTACAAACAAAAAATACACTATAGCTGTTTTCGGACCGGAGGAACTTTTTCATAGTTCTTAGAACCCAGTCTAAGAACCCATTTTATTGTGTCGTGACCGCAAGAACTACGAATGATAGTAGTTCTCAAAAAGCTGTTTTATAGGGACGTTTTTAGCTCCTATTCCAGAGTAGATACTCTTCCAGCACAAAAGTAACTTTGTACAGTGTAATGTACCAGGTTTTAGCACAATTGCTATGTTATGCCCATAGTCCCTGGGCAGGTAGGTAAGTGTCCAAACATAAGTGTACGGCGATAACTGATCGATCCCATGAACCAATTCGGCACCGGCAACCGGCATTTTTAACTGCAAGCTAACTAGCCAGCCAGCTGCTAAAAGAGAATTTACCAACTTAATGCTTCATTTACACACTCTTTTCACAGCGTAGAAAGCACATTGCTATCGCCAGATGTGACAACTTTGTTCGGCTTATTTTCTATAACCAGTGTAGCATGAAAGCTGTTAGCAATTAGGCATTAGCTAGCCAGCCGTCTGCTAGTTAGCCTGCTAATTCCGCCATAGTTTCATTCTACGCCGCTTACAGAAAACTGTCCCTCGAGCGTTTTTATGGATTCCACTGCAGTTCTAGGCAAGACCCGCCCTAAGAAGCAGCCCGGTCAGGATAGCTGATTGGTCAGGAGATGGGACCTGGACAAATTGGGTTCCCTTACCTTGCCCGAGCATGGGCGCCTGGCCAATGGTAGCGCATAAATGCTAATGAAGGGCGGGTCTTGCCTAGAACTGCAGTGGGTTCCATAATAACACGTCCCTCCACTGTACTCCCTTCCATGAGGAGACTACTTTGCTGAGAGGACAGTAGCTAGCTAACTGTAGTACTTTGCTAGCAGCGGGGAGTGAGGCAGAAGGACTGGCCGGCTTACGTCACTTCAGCGTTCCTTTTACCGGTGCGAATGCAAACAGAAGAAAGCCTTTGAAAGTATGTCGTTCTCGGGGGAGCTCCCCAGTTTGTAGTTCTTCTCAGGGAATCCCTAGGACTCTTTGGTCCGAAAACGCCTTGTGAATCTCTGATTGTGAGTATGACATGTTAAGTCACATGACATCATGTGTTGATTAATGCTGTTGAGTGTTTCTTCCATTAGGTTGTGTTACATTATGTTGTTGCTATATGTCATGGCAAGTAAAGTGTGTTTTCTACCATATTGTCAAGTCATATTACTCTAGGCTCAGCATTGCAGGACAGTCCATCACCTGTGTTGGGAGTCATGAGGTGGAAGGGAACAAGAACTGGGAACCCATATCACTACAGGCCCTGAGTACTGGGACGTACTGGTGTAACTGGTCAATGGGCTGATGTGGGCGGTCTTTATCTGCAATAACAGTCAAAGCATCAATAACAGCAATTTTACAGATGATCTCGATATACGATGTGACACAATTTCTAGGAATTCAAATTAGTAAATAATATAAATATATAATATATACATAATAATAAAATCGCATAGGAATGTCTATTTTTGGCTAAGCTAGTGAATTAAACATCTGACAAATCAAGACACGTCTACACAATAATGTGAAATCTTGTAAATCCAATATTGCAGAAAACTTTTAACTTTAACAACAAATCATCTTGGCTCTCTATTTCTACTTCTCTCTCTCTCTCTCTCTCTCTCTGTAAAGCATTTTCTCAATTTTTGAAAACTGCTACAGGTGGGTGACAAATGAAAGGAAAACAACATCAAGTGTCTTAATAAGGCGTTGTTCCATCATGCGCAGCATCAGCACATCTTGTCATAGATTCTCCAAGTGTGTAGAACTCTAATGGAGGGATGAACAGCATTCTTCCAAAAGATTAGGTGTTTATTGATGGTGGTGGAGAGCACTGTCTGACATGTTGCTCCAAAGTCTTGGGTTGACATCTTTCATACTCATCAAACCATTTAGGGAACACTTACGTTTTGATTGGAGGCATTTCTTATCTTTCTAAAGTCAATTATTGAGGTCTGTATATTTAGAATAGTTACCTTACTTATTTGGATGTTACTTTGTACATCTTCACACATCAGTGACTATAGATATGTGGGGGAGTCCTGTCTCTCCATTTTTGCTCCCCATATTACTGTGCAACCCTCAGTGACACGCAGAACCAACCTTAACTGTCTTGTTTTCTTTGTGTGTTTCTAGATGAGTAGTCATGGCTGAGCTGGAAGTGGGAATTTGGACTTTTTCCCTGCAGCAAAAGATAATTTGCATCATCAATTTACACCTGTACTTCACACATAATCAACTTCATGTAACTGGGTTGTAGGTCGAGAGATATCTCTACCAGATCTTAGTATAAGCCAATTTGCAGACAACGCCACCCTTGGGACTTTCACCCAAAGAATTCACACAGTAGGGCTGCACAATATATCGTTTTTTTTATTGTCAGCGTGATATCAAGTTGCGCAATAAACACATTGAGGAAGATACTCAGTGTTAGTTGAAAGAAAATATCATTAGAAAACTGCACATTAAAATGTAACTGTCATTATTATTTTAAGTGGTGCCTTTTTTATTCAATTCAATGTTCAATTTGTTCAATAAAAGAATGTTAGAAATTATTTCCTTTTGTTTTTTTTAAATTCAACAAGCAATTTGTTATATTTTAGCAGAATACTGAAAGCAGCAGAAATGAGTACACTTTAATATGTTTTTTAATCATGGTTCGCGATATTCAACAGCGGTATCGCATATTTTCCCCATATCGTGCAGCCCTAACACACAGTGAGTATCAGTTCACTATAAAACACAGGTTAGCCCACAAATAAATACAGACATATGCAGGTACAAATACAAAAGAAGATTGTGTTTATTTTCTCAATAAAGTTTTAAAAACACAATTCTCTTTAATATTATTCAATCTCTTAAAATACATCATAAGTCATAAACACATCTTACAACATCCTTGATGAAAGTTCCCAAAGGACAATGCTACTGCTACTTTATTGTTCTTACCTTGAGAACAATAAATTATAATATTTATTATTATTACATAACTACTCAAAAGTAATTGCCTTTCAAATACAAGTAACATACAGCCCATCACTGATTGTTACCCTTTTAAATATTGCAAAGAAAAACTCCCGCACACTGTCTAACTTGCAAAACGCTTCGGTACTGGGCCTGAAATGGCGTTTTTCTTTGCAACTCTTGACCTACTTGTCCCTCCTACACACCTGTCTCACGTTGTAGATGTGCAACGTATTTTTCTGAACCCTTTTAAATATGAAATAATAATTGTGATGCCATTTTGAATTTCAGGATTTTGTTGTCAGCTTTTGTTGAAATTTGTTTGAGGTCAAGTTACATTATTACTGGACTAGTAAGCCACTAAAGAGGAGCCGAAGCAGCTAAAGGCAGAGGCAAGACAAGACAGCATTGGCAATGTTGAGTCATGGCTGTCTGTAACCTCCCACAACTGGTGAAGCAGCAGGGGATATCTCTGAACTGGCATTGCCAGACCTTCCTCCACAGCGGTGCACAGGAGGGTCTGGCTAGTCCACACAGCATTCCGGGATGGGAGAAAAATGTGCTTATTGGCATTTCTTTAAACCAATCACAATCATCTCAGGCGGCGAATAGCCTCGGGAAGGAACTTGTTTTGGTGGAACATGTGTACGTTCAAAGGTTGTTTTAGTCGTGTGAGAGAACACTCAGATTGGACAGATAGTCTAGCTAGCTGTCTGGATTTACCCTTCAGAGATCTGAGGAGCAGTTAACTATAGTCCTCATAAATCCACTGGAGTTTAGAACGCCAACACAAAGTAAGCGAAGGGTGACAGACATCTGGTCGAAATGAGGGACATCCGGTGGAATTTCTAGCGGCACCGGAGCAATCGCAGAAATGAAATGTTAGTGTATTATAAATGATATAGACTTTCTCTGAACCAAACGGCAAAAATTCCGAAACCTGGTACCTCTGCTTGTCTTACTGAAGGTAGGATACACGCGCAAAGACGCAACAGCGCGGAGAACTGGAACATCGGCTTGGACCTAGAAACACCAAGGAAGAGTGGAGCTTCTGTGCGCCATTTATACTTACACATATATACTAAAAATGATTACTTAAATCACAAACATTAAATGTTAAGGGGCGTACCTCTAACCAACACTTTACATTCAAATAGCAACATACCGTCCTTTTGCTCCGCTTGGTAAAGCCACACAGCTGATGAGAGTGTGGGGAGCAGCTTCCGAGAAATCATCTTCACGTCCAAGAAGAGAGGCCTCAATAGGTGACACAGCATCAAGCCACTCGGATGCATTAACCGCAGTAAAGGCTGGAAACCTATCCTCTGATAACAAAGAAAGAAAACTATATGACTACTATTAGGCCTACAGTTAGTAGATCAGATTACATACTTACATACTGATGGTATAACAATAACACATGCCATATAATAATTAATAGTAGGGTTACAAGTAGAGATGGTCCGATACCATTTTTTGCTTTCCAATACCTGAACTTGTGTATCGGCCGATACAGAGTACTGATCTGATACCAGTGTGTCATATATTTTTTTATGTTTTAACAGCTGTATACTACTATCCCTGTATGGATGTGATATGATTTTCATTTTTGTTGTACGGTCTGGCTTAGATTAAACTCTTTGTGAAACATGAAGAAACACAAACATTGAACGCCACAGAACTTTCTTTTATTATCCAGTTTGACAGTGAGTTATAACGGAAAAAGAGCATCAATAAACTACCTTAAAGTAGATTTTCTTCGGGGTTTAATAATGTGGTATGGGATCAATGCATAAACTCCAGTACTTGCCGATACCAATACCAGCATTTTAGGTATCGGAGGCTTTTTGGTATCGGAACATCTCTAGCTACAAGAGGGTTAAATGCGTGCCCACCTTCAGAGGCTGTTGCTGAGGCCCTGCTGGATGTAAGGGCCTTCACCTTTTCAGGTTTGCATTTACGAAGACGCTGCTCAGCCTCCCAAGAGTAGGGGTGGGAGCACAGAGGCCGGAGACAATGCACTTCATCCTGAGTGGGACTGGAAGGGCTGCCCATGCCTCTGTTTACACAGCAATGCTTGTCATTCAACCATAAAGGCTAAACCATGCTAACAATGAATTGCTATAACTGTGCCAGGGTTCAAAATTAACCTTTTCGTCCACCAGAAAATGGCTGGTGAATGTTTACATTTGTATGTACTATTGTACTATTATTGTACTAACTGCAAGATGCATAATGCAATACACAATATATATGAACAACAGTGCTATATTTGACAGAAGTTAAGCATTTTTCTACATTTTCCAAGATTTGACATTGTTAGCATTGTTTGGTAAACTATCCGATTCACCAGCCCACTGTCTTTAGAATTCATTTGTCTTCTCAGTGGGCATTGAAAGTTGAAAGTTTTCAGTGTGGGCTACCAGCGGAATATACAGTGCATTCATAAAGTATTCAGACGCCTTCACTTTATTCACATTTACACTTAACAACCCATAATGACAAAGCAAAAACAGGATTTAAAATGAATTTTCATGCAAATATATTATAAAGAGAAAACTGACTTGAATGTAGACTGATGAGGGGAAAATTAATTTACACAATTTTACATCATTTTAAATGGTTAGGGTTTGAATAATTTTGGTTTGTGTATATGTATAGAAATAAATAACCAAATTTGCTTTAAAAAATGAGGTCATTCTGGAATGTGCTTCCTCTTTCTGATAAGTAGGGACAGAGACATTTTTCACGCTGTAGCATGAAGAGAACCAGGTGTAACTAGAAAATGCATTTCCTGCAGAAAATGCGTTGGAATGCTGAATAGCTGAATTGCTAAAGCTAAACTGGATGAATAGCTTAAATCAGTAAGAAGAAGTTCAAGTAGTGAGAATAGTTGAAAAAGTATGAATGGTTTCAATTAACATGAATTTCATTAAAAAGTTAAATAACACCACTAATATATAAAATAATTTATTTTCTAACTGAAATTATGATTAAGTCTGGAAGACTTACAAATGCTATGAGAAACAGAGATGAAAATGCCGAAATATGAAATAAATTGTTTGAAAAATCTCAAATGGATTGCACTGCACTGCTGAAAATCTTGGACGTTGAAATGTAAAATTGTCAGTTGGAAGATGAACTGCATTACCTTATTAAGCTAAGAGCTGAAATACATTTCTAGAAAAGCTGGAAGCTGAACTGTAATACTGTCAAAAGTGGAAGTTCAAATAAATTCACTAAAAAGGCTAAATACGTTGTATTATTATCAGCCATATCCATTGCATAGAACAAAAAAGCATGGCCCTAAAGAGCTGAGAGGTGAATATATTGCCTGAAAAGAAGCGGGATATATACATGGATGAAATCACAAATCACAAATGACACTAGAGGGAGGGAGGGAGAGAGACAGAAGAAGGGAGGGAGGGAGAGAGAGAGACAGAAGGAGGCAGGGATAGACAGATAACAGTGAGGGAGACAGACAGACAGGAACAAACAGAGACAGACCGAGACAAGAAGAAACAGAAACAGACAGATGAACACAGACAGAGACAGAAACAAACAGACAGACAAACAGGAAAAACAGAAACGGACTGACAGACAGACAGACAGACAGAGACAGGGAGAAACAGAAATAGACAGAGACAGACATACAGAGAGACAGACAGAGAAAGGGAGAAAGAGAGACAGAGAAAGACAGAGAGAGACAGAGAGACAGACAGAGAGACAGAGACAGACAGAGAGAGACAGAGAGAGACAGAGAGAGACAGACAGAGACAGACAGACGGAGAGAGACAGAGACAGACAGACAGACAGAAGTGGAACGCAAAAGATGTAGACTAATGTTCATATTACTGCCTGTAGTATTCAAGTTGACTGTGAAAGGGTTGTCATGGCTACTAATGACCTGTGACCATGTTGCTAAACACCCTTTGAAGTCTGTGATGAGATCTCTTTGATCTTTAATCAGGTTAACGACCGTGTCACCTGCTGAAACTGTCAGCTGTGCCCCACTGGAGCTATTCAAAGACACAGAGCAAGCTCTCAAATAAAGGCTCAGACTGCTAAAACAATAAGGGGTATAAGTGAAATGATGTAATTGTGATCACCGCAAGGCCTTTGTGAACATATTCATGTAAAATGTATGTTGATAAACTTAAAAATGTGGGCATAACAGCGATTTAAAAAAGTGGTTCGCTCTGCGTTTCGCTGGGAAATGTGGAGGACGTTTAACATGGCAGCGAATGGAGGGAGATGTGGAACTCTTGTCATTTGGAAGCTCATTGAGCCAAAAGTATTAGACATATCACATAACTGAGCACATTGACTGAAACTAAACAAAACTACCTACGTTTTTATGCATTGTGTATGACAAGTAGATATTGTGGATGTGAGAGCAATTTATAGAAAAGGGACAAAGATAATTTTTTAAGGCTCTGTGCTCTGGCGATGACATCCACTGTAGCTGTCCCCAACACACACTCATTAGAAACGCAGAAAAATACTGAAATGATCACTAAACTTAAACAGCTTTTTCACAAAAACTGTAAAAGATATCAAACTGAAAAGCAATAGCCTAATACCTGAAGTTTTTGTGGACATTTTAAAGTTTGATTGGCGTCTGTAGGTGAAAGTATGGAGGGGCTGAACATTTTGGGAGCGGAAGAAGATTTGAAGGATTTGAAGCATGCTCTCATTGACTTCAATGTTAAAAAAAGTCTTAAAAAGCTTAATATTTTAAAAAGTATAGTAGAAAAAAAGTTGAAGAAGTTCCATCATTAGCTGAAAGAGCTGAACATTTTAAAAGTTGAATGGTTTTAATAGCTGAACGTATGCAGAAGTTACGGAGAGCCAAAAACGTACGGAATAATAATAATAATAATAATAATAATAATAAATAAACAAAATGGCCGACAGGAATAACAATAGTTGGAATGCTGCTGAACAGCATTCCCACTAAAAAAGAAAGAACCGAATAACAATAGTTGGAATGCTGCTGAACAGCATTCCCACTAATTAATAACATAAATGGAAGCTGCAGTGTATTTAGGTGCTGTGGTTCCAAGTCCTTTTGGTTATGTTCATGGATCTATCATTAATATTAGGCTACAGTAAGCTATTTTAAAGAGGGCACATAATGCATTCAGCTTGACCTGTTCCCTACCAAGGCCAGTGGCAAAAGAAGAAATGTACCGTTAGAAATTAAAGGCACCGTTTTAAACTGTTAATAGTGTTTTAATGAACTTTGTCTACAGATCCAGCAAAAGAAGATCACATGGACAGTTGTGCAAAGAGTCTGTGCGCCAAGCTGTAAGAGGCCCCAGGATGGCTTTAACTATTAACAAATAAGTGTTTCAACTTCCCTTTTTTCTGTACTGTCTGGTGCCAAAGTCAGGTGATCTTTGTATTACAATGTATCCACATATGGATCTGTGGGTATGTATGTGTAATGCTTAAACTTCTAACCTGACAATTGCTAGTTTATTTGCATATATTCAAAATATGTTGTGTGTGTTGTTGTTGACCATATAAGGTAATATTTAGGTGTGCTGTGCTTTTGTGACCATATAGATATTTAGCATGCTGTTTTAGAGACAACCCTCTCTGGTACAGTATATAAAGACAGGAGAGTGTGCTTCGTTAAATTTTGGAGCCTTTTTGGAATTGTGCATTTTTTCTGTTTCGGAGACAATTAGAATTGTGAAGCAGTTTCTCCTATTTGGAGTTATATTTTTCTTTCACTTATTTTAGACTTAGTATAGTGGCAGTTTAGCTTAGCTTATGTATTTAATCATTTTATTCTCTTTTAATCTTTTAGTTACCATGTATCGAATAAAAACAAGTAGAGCGTTGTGGTGTACTGAAGGACAGCAGTTTTGTTTTTGGACATCATCCACCTTTACATTTGTACGGAGCCTCCCTGGACCCACTTTGTCAAAAAAAATTATTATAACTATCTCGTGGCCTCAAGATAGTAACTCGTATCTTGAGGCCACGAGTTACTATCTTGAGGCCACGAGATAGTATCTTGAGGCCACGAGAGAGTTGATAAAATGTTTCTGCCAATTTCAATGTGGTTGTTTTCCTACGAGTGTTTAGACACTGGAATAAAGCATATATAATCTCACCCTTTCCAGCTGCGCTACAGCCTAGTGTAATTCCTAAAAAAAAATCTGACAACCCAGTTGATGGACATAACGTTAGTAGTCTGAGTCACTCAATCCGAAAGGAAGGACTTGTGAAAAGTGAGAGCACCACACAACAAGCGGTACTTGATTGGGCCGTGGCCTAGACTCTTAAACAGAGCCCAGATTGATACTTGTATTCCAGATTCTGAAGTCCATCAGAACCAGCTAATACTATTATATAGCAAGCAATTACAAAGTCGTAGTATGGTATGTCGAAAAAGCGTTTAGTAACGCCAAAGAATGAGCAAATTACATTTGGTCAACTGTGATAGATTTATAGCCCCCCTGATCGTTATACCGTTAATTTACGTACTGTTATAGAGCATCTTTGCTAACGTTATTCACCTGCAAGCTAACGTTAGCTAGGTATAACTTTTTTTTTTTTTTTAGCTAACGTTGTCTACTCTAAAAGAGATACGTTTTGAATGCAGTTTGTCTGGCGTATCGTCTGCTCAGTTATTCAGTCATTTTGAATCTTTAATTTTTATGTAAACTAAATCCACTAGCTAACTAGCTAATATAAAACACGTTCAGCTTACCTTTCACGTGACGGTAATCAAACGTTTTACTTTAGGCTGTCATCTTTATGCAATCTGGTAGTTAGCTATGTTGGCGCTTCTGTTGCATAGCAACACTAACTTTACTAGGGTCTTGAGCACAACCTGCTGGTCTCTGGCAGTCATCCCAACATAAAAAATATACTGTATATTTTCAAACTAATTAATAACAATAATTGAGAAACTAATACACAGTTTGATACTCAGACTGACATCAACATTTATATAAACAGTATTTAAGGACAGTTCTATGCACGAGCGCCAAGCATATTTTTTTCATATTGGTTCTTAAATATCAAATTAGACTAAATGTGAACCTTAAAAATAAAAACTAATGCAGACAAAACTGACTGACACGCACAACAACACGCCAAGACAAGTGATAAAGGACATTTTCCATTTCATTTATTTTCTGGAATTAATTTCAGTTTAACAAAATTGTGTAAAAGTTATATTCTCTAAGCAGCAAGCTAATGATTAAAACAACAGGATTACTGCTGATTCAACAAACTAATTTGCTACATTGCCATGTAAAAATGTGGGATTAATTTACATCACCAACAGATATCACATCATTAATGAAAAGTATTTGTTTTGATTCTTCTATGAATTACGGGCTGGTTATTTAAAACAAAAATCAGAGCCTGAAATTGTAGCTGTGGCAGCAGCTGTCAGTCACCAGGACAGCACAGAGGTGAAGAGCAGGCTGTCAGACTTCTCCATCCTATCAAGTTCATCAGCAGAGGCCTCTCTCGTCATCTTGGCTGCTCCACCGGGCAGAGACAACTGGTAAAGCGCCTCGAGCCTGTCTTTAATGTTGAAAATGAAGACGCAGACTTGTATTATTCTGGTTCCATCTCAGTTTAGCCAGTCCAGATCATTATCCTCCTCATCATCACCAAAGAGAGGGGCAGGTGGGGGACGCCCCTTCAAGCTCTGGACACAAACAAGAGAGATAACAAGATAAATGCTGTCCATATTGATGGTAATACAGAGCAGAATTCCTTTCTTTTCTTTAAAGTAGTGATTAAACATGACTGAATGACTTAACATTGAAACAAAAACACAAGAGCTGGGGTCGGGGAGGGGGGGGGGGGGGGGAATCTACAGATCCTTCCTCACCATCTCATCCTCCTCTTCTTCCTCGCTGGTTGCTGCAGGGGTTTTTGCAGGAGCTGTGGTCTGGAAAAATGGCTCTTCTCCATTTTCCTCACCCATTCCCTCAGTCAGACTGAGAGAATAGTAGAAAAAGAGGGGCGGGGAGTGGGGGATGCACAAAAAGACAGTGAAGAAAATGGGAATGAAGCAAGCAAGAAACAACACTTCAGACAGGCAGTTAGTTTGCAGGAATCATGCATACATGAGTAGAGATGGGCGGCACAAATATGTAACAATTGTAGTGTAGTTAATGAAATCTGTTATATTGGCCTGCAAGACTGCATCTGACAACATGTGACCAAGTCCCCAGGTCCAAATTACTTCTTATTGATAGCTCACGATACATCTCAAATGAAACAAATAGGTACAAACAGTATATAAGTTACGTTGTTTATTGGGTTCCAAAGCACACTGAAAGTTTTTAGATGTATTATCTTCATTCCACACACACAGAACCATCTGAGAAACTTTTTGGAAAAGAGCAGGCACATTCAAAATATACTTTGCAGGTGGTTGGATGAATTATCTGTTTGTCAAACTACTGGCAAAGCCAGTTGGGAGAAGAGTGGGAAAAAAAAAAATGTCCATCGAGAAAAGCATTCAGTGCCGGTCTTTGCTCTTCTTCCAATGAAGAAATCTCCAGTTCTGATATAACGGATGCTATTGCAGCATCTTCGCGAACCTCTTTTGCCACCATTGTTGTTCTGTACAGTCGCCTCTCCATGTTGTCACACAAACCTAAAACCACACCCGTAGCTGCCAGTAGCTCCTCACAGGACGCTGACAAGATAGATTTTTGTGTGATTTCAAGATCTTGTGATATCGCAAGAATCCAGCTGCTGTGCAAGGTAAGTTTGGTACTGCAGTTGCAAGCAAACCATTTTCAAAACATTGTGGTGCATTCACGAATGCCTTGACTAACTATAGACTAGTCTTTGGCCGAAATACATATAGTATATGGCCACTGCTATTAAAATAAGCAATAAGAATATGTACTGTACATAATTAAAGAATAATTTGGCCATTTCTTGCGACTACAGGGTGTTTTTTGAACTGTTGCTGAGTTTTAAGTCTCTGCAAAGTTATTTTTCATACTCAGACTATTCAGACAATCAGAACCTCCATATCAGGCCTGATTGCCCTTGTGTCCACTTTAATCAATTCAACAAGCGTGACACAATTAGATCCCAATTTAACTACCAAATCAACCTGGGAAGAAATTCTGAAGCAGCTCTTGCTGCTGCTTTGATATTCTACCTACAGGTTTTTTTTTTTTTTTTAAAACAATGTTTTTAACTGCATGGCATTATATCTACAAATAGTAGTGGACACTTCTCTACTTTCAGGCCATTTCCTACAAGCCCTGAAAACTGCAGTTATTAACTTGCCACTTTTGGACAAATCTAGACCAGAGATATTCGGGGACCCTTAGGGGGTCCTCAGAGTTACTGCAGGGGCGCAGTTATTGTTTAAACTTTTTTTTTTTTTTTTTTAAGTTCAAAAGAAAATATACATAAACTTGAGTCCAACATATTAATAGCAAAGATAAATCAGCCTATTTGTCATTTTTTTTATTTTTTTTTTACTTTATTTACACAACACTGACGACTGGTAGCCACTAATGTATCCACAGATACACTTAAAGGGTAACTACCTTTTTTTTCTACCTGGATATAGTTATGTATATAGCTACCTACAGTGCCTTGCGAAAGTATTCGGCCCCCTTGAACTTTTCGACCTTTTGTCACATTTCAGGCTTCAAACAAAGATATAAAACTAATTTTTTATGAAGAATCAACAACAAGTGGGACACAATCATTAAGTGGAACGAAATTTATTGGATATTTCAAACTTTTTTAACAGATAAAAAACTGAAAAATTGGGCGTGCAAAATTATTCAGCCCCTTTACTTTCAGTGCAGCACCCTCTCTCCAGAAGTTCAGTGAGGATCTCTGAATGATCCAATGTTGACCTAAATGACTAATGATGAAAAATAGAATCCAGCTGTGTGTAATCAAGTCTCCGTATAAATGCACCTGCTCTGTGATAGTCTCAGAGGTCCGTTTAAAGAGCAGAGAGCATCATGAAGAACAAGGAACACACCAGGCAGGTCCGAGATACTGTTGTGGAGAAGTTTAAAGCCGGATTTGGATACAAAAAGATTTCCCAAGCTTTAAACATCCCAAGGAGCACTGTGCAAGCGATAATATTGAAATGGAAGGAGTATCAGACCACTGCAAATCTACGAAGACCCGGACGTCCCTCTAAACTTTCAGCTCATACAAGGAGAAGACTGATCAGAGATGCAGCCAAGAGGCCCATGATCACTCTGGATGAACTGCAGAGATCTACAGCTGAGGTGGGAGACTCTGTCCATAGGACAACAATCAGTCGTATACTGCACAAATCTGGCCTTTATGGAAGAGTGGCAAGAAGAAAGCCATTTCTTAAAGATATCCATAAAAAGTGTTGTTTAAAGTTTGCCACAAGCCACCTGGGAGACACACCAAACATGTGGAAGAAGGTGCTCTGGTCAGATGAAACCAAAATTGAACTTTTTGGCAACAATGCAAAACGTTATGTTTGGCGTAAAAGCAACACAGCTCATCACCCTGAACACACCATCCCCACTGTCAAACATGGTGGTGGCAGCATCATGGTTTGGGCCTGCTTTTCTTCAGCAGGGACAGGGAAGATGGTTCAAATTGATGGGAAGATGGATGGAGCCAAATACAGGACCATTCTGGAAGAAAACCTGATGGAGTCTGCAAAAGACCTGAGACTGGGACGGAGATTTGTCTTCCAGCAAGACAATGATCCAAAACATAAAGCAAAATCTACAATGGAATGGTTCACAAATAAACATATCCAGGTGTTAGAATGGCCAAGTCAAAGTCCAGACCTGAATCCAATCGAGAATCTGTGGAAAGAACTGAAAACTGCTGTTCACAAACGCTCTCCATCCAACCTCACTGAGCTCGAGCTGTTTTGTAAGGAGGAATGGGCAAAAATGTCAGTCTCTCAATGTGCAAAACTGATAGAGACATACCCCAAGCGACTTACAGCTGTAATCGCAGCAAAAGGTGGCGCTACAAAGTATTAACTTAAGGGGGCTGAATAATTTTGCACGCCCAATTTTTCAGTTTTTTATCTGTTAAAACAGTTTGAAATATCCAATAAATTTCGTTCCACTTCATGATTGTGTCCCACTTGTTGTTGATTCTTCACAAAAAATTACAGTTTTATATCTTTTATGTTTGAAGCCTGAAATGTGGCAAAAGGTCAAAAAGTTCAAGGGGGCCGAATACTTTCGCAAGGCACTGTATGCCCTTTCGATTTCTTACAGGTTGAGTCGTTGCCCATAACACGCTAGCATTCTGCTAGTGAACGATGGCCACCTTTTGAGTGGCCACCTCACACATTATTGTAGGCCCAATTTAACATGCAACTCAATTTCATTCAATTCAATATGTAATGGGGGGGTTCCTGCTCTGTCTCTCTTTTTGCTAAGGGGTCCTTGGCCTAAAAAACATTGAAGACCCCTGATCTAGACACCTCACCAATGAACAATGACAGGCCCATCTTTTTAAGTAAAACCATTGAAAATGTTGTCTTTCAACAGCTTAACACTGTTTTCTAGTCACAGCACTAAGATCTGCTCTTGCAAATCACTGAAGGCCATACTTTGCTCAGACTGAACATTTATGAGATGACCGCTACCGTGGCTGGCCAAGAATAATCTATTTGAGTAACGGTTAATGCCAGGACTCACCTTGTGTCCTCTCCTGAACTGTTCGGTAGTGCACTCGGTGGCGGAGGAGGTTTGGCTGGGGGTCCAAAGGCTTTCAGAGGAGCAGCATGCATTTCTTCTACATGCTCGCCATCGTCCACGCTCTCCTTGTCCTCCTCACCGCTCACTGCAGCGTGTCTTTCTGAAACCGTTTCCTGTCCATCCTCAGGTGGTGAGCTCTGGTCAGGTTCATCACCTAGATCTGTAGATTTGTTGGGGTCCTTTTTGTTTTGTTGGCGTCCTGCCTGCTCCTGCTGTACTTCAGACTCCGCTGTCTCTTGCAGTTTGGACTCAGCGTGAGAATTGGGATTGAGATCAGTAGCCTCTGGTGGGCTTTGTGCATTTGACTCAGTTACTGTCTCCGTCTCCTTCTCTGCTGCTACTTCCCGATCCATCTGGGTCTCGCTGACTTGGTGGGAACCTGATTCAGCCTCATGTTCTACTTCCTCCTTTTCTTCCTCTTTGACTCCTCGGTCGCCGTTCGCATGTACATTCTGCGCTGTCTCCTGTCTTTGCGTCACAGCCTCGCTTTCTTCTTCCTCCTCTTCCTCCTCTTCCTTCCTTATCGGTCTCGGCGGAGATCTGTCTGTGCCACTGAGCAGCTGCAGGGTTACATTCTGGAAATAAATGATTGAAGAGTTGAACATAGGCTTCATAAAGTAGCTGAGTACGACGGCCATCAAAATGCTGCCGCCAGGCTTTTAACACCTTCTAAAAGAAGTGACCACATCAGCCCTTCACTGGTTACCTGTGAGTTTTGACATTGATTTTAAGATCATAGTGCTGTTTTTGGAAGCCATGAATAGTCAGGCTCCTGCCTATATCTGATCTGCTAACCTAGCCTGATCGCTGCATGAGATCCTCCGGCAGGGCCCTAATAATAGTTCTTCTCAGACATTAATTAGAATCTCTTCTTAAAAGTAACTTTTACCATATGGCTTTTTCTTAAATGATGGTATTTGTTGAAATTTTTTTATCTTGTGTTATATCTTGTGTTTGGACTGTATTTACTATTGTTATATTGTAAATCACTTTGTAACTTTGTTTTGAAAGGTGCTGTATAAACAAAATTATTATTATTTTTTATCGAGGCAAAAAACATTTATAGCAGACCAAAACTGGGTTTGCAATCTCTGAGAAGTGGACACAAGACACCTTTTTCCCCATCTACACATTTACGTGATTTTGTCCGTATGCAGAATGGGTGTCATTAATCAGATGTATTTTCTTTCCTGACATTCCAGACTGCCACAGAAAGGCTGCTTTGGCATTTCGGTATAAAATTCTCTTACCTTAATGGTAGTGACAATCACCCCCAGCACAGCCTGGCCACTGTACGATTCACCGAGGTCAAACTCCCCTCGCAGGGAATGAAACACTCCGTTCATCACACGCTTCACCTGCAAGTACACACATCTGGCCTCACCTTTCATTGCTCAAAAACGATGAGTGATGTCACATACTGTAGCCCTACAAAACAAAACTTCTACATAAATAAGCCATTAAACCTAAGCAAACGTTGTACCTCAACTGGGAATTATGATATGCAGCATTAGTCAATAATCCTGTAATAACATGAATATTCTATCTTAAAAAATGTAATCTTAAAACTCTAACTGAAGAAATGACTTATAATTAAAATATTTGAATTTAAAAATTAAAGGTTTGTTTACAAGGTTGTCAGTAATTAATATTACAAAGAATACTTTTCATAGTTTTTTTAAAATCTTTTTATTACCTTACAGTGCTTAGAATGTAGGAACACCTGCACTCAGGGTTTTTCCTGCATAGGAGGAATTTTTGGCGCCCCGCAAAAGATATTTTAGCCAGCCCCGAAGGCAAATCGGTGCCAAAATGATATGAATTGAGAGTAAAAAAATAGCAATTCAAATCCTCTTTGACTGTGTTTAATAGCAATTTACACAAACAGTATAAAAAGCAGAGGATTAACTTAGATAGGAGCGCTTATTTCAGTTTTACCGTCCAGAGTCTGGCTGTGACGCACTCTCCCGGTGACTTTAACGGTGGTATTTAAATATTAATACTACTTTTTAAAGCAGTTTTGTTGATTGGGGTTTCACTTACTCAAGCGTAATCAACATTTTTGTTTATTGTGCGTAGTCAACCCCCTCCCTCCCTCCCCAAAGGCCCATTCTAAGCCAGGAAAAACCCTGGCATTCTCCTCATGCAGTGCAGTACAACAGAACATGTCCTACATTTATGAATATTCATTATATTTAGTACATTATCAAATTAGTAATATTATATTCAGTGTATTCCAATTCTGTCGTAAAGGTGTTGATTCAGCTTGTATTAGTTTCCATTATACTGAAAGGTTTCTAATGAAAAGCGCTGAAAAGGCCAAAATGATCTGTTGCAAATACATGAAGACCTTTGGCTGTACGACTTTAATAATCACAGCCTAAAACGAGAAGCAGTTCGTTTATAAAATGCTTTGTTACCTTGGCTTGGTAAGACAACTTTTACAGCCTCAAATAACCAATGAGTTGAATCAAAATTCTTTTGAAACAGTCTCAACAAATACTGAATATGCTCCACAGCAGAGTTTACTGCAGGGCAGTTAGAATTAGAATGTGCGAGAATGAATCATAATTTATTCCCTGTTGCTTGTACTTTGTGTTTGTGGGTGGGGAAATGCAAGCTGGGAACTAAGAGTGAAGGCTCAGCCATCCTTTACTGACATCTGGAGGTGGAAATGAGCTATTGCTGATCATTTTCATTCTGTGACTTTCACAGTGAGAACGTTATAGTCTTCTCGGGAATGATGGAAACGGGAGGGAATAATTGTGCTGCACTGTCATTTTAGTGTGTGTGTGTGTGTGTGTGTGTGTGTGTGTGTGTGTGTGTGTGTGTGTGTGTGTGTGTGTGTGGTTTTGTGGATGACTCCTCACCTCTGCTGAAGTATCTCCTGAACTTTCCTGCTCTGCCAGTTTCTTCTCCAGGTCAGACACTTTTCTTTGCAGTTGTTCCCTTACAGCTATTCCTTGCTGCTCCAAGGCTGTGTACTTAAAGAGAAAAACAAACAGTGACTGCGTGTCGGTGTCTGCGTGTGTGTGTGTCTGTGTGTGGGAGCGTGCGTGCGTGCATGAAGGAAGGTGGTAAGAATGTAAACAGGAACGTAAAAAGCAGCAAGCAATTATTTTCATGAGGAATGAATATCACTTGCGTATGTACATGTGGTGTCCTACAGAATTCCTGGAAAGGCACATTCCTGACAAATGCATTCCCTGCCGACGATGACCACTTAGTCAAATAAGAAGCTGACTTGACAACCACTCATCCATCTTACTTTTTCCTGAAGGCCTTGCAGCTCCTCAGTCTGCCCGCTGTGTTGTTGCAAAGTCTGCTCTTCTAAATCTCTTGACTGCTTCAGAACCGTAAACTGTTGAAAAGTGAGGGAGGCATGTAATATTCACACTTACATCACACTAAAAGCTTTGTTAACAATAAATGTAGTTACAAGAAAAATGGGGATAAATAACTACCTAATATGCAAAAAAAAAATGCATATTTGTTGTCTTTGGCATCAGCTATTTGAGCCTTTGAGTTTTTGGTGTATTGTATTGTGTATTAGAGTTTTTCTGAATTGCTAAACCACTAAACCCCATTCTCTGAACCAAATGCTCAGTGGCCTAGACCCATTTGTCTCTTTTGGCAAAACCCTAAACACATTCTCACTCGCTAAAAACACATTTCACTCTGTGATGCACTTGTGTTGCCAAATGGTTAACACGGGCAGCAAAAGTTTAACACAACTACAACACAGTTGTAATTTTTTTCACCCAACGACTCAAAATTGTACACACGTTTCTACCATAGACTGTTACAGTAATATGAAAGGTGATCAAAACCAACTGTAAAGAATATAAGTGGCTTCACAAATGCTTTGCTGCATTTGGTAGTAAGGCGTGGTTATTTGAGTCAAAGTTTATCTTCTATCAGCTTGAATCACTCGGCCCATTCTCTAGCATACTCCTCTAGTATCAACAAGGCATTTTCACCCACAGGACTGCCGCATACTGGATGTTGTTCCTTTTTCAGACCGTTCTTTGTAAACCATAGAAATGGTTGTACGTGAAAATCCCAGTCACTGAGCAGATTGAGAAATACTCAGACCAGCCCGTCTGGCACCAACAACCATGCCACCCTCAAGGTTGCTTAGATCACCTTTCTTTCCCATTCTGACATTCAGTTTGGAGTTCAGAAGATTGTCTTGACAAGGACCACACCCCTAAATGCATTGATGCAGCTGCCATGTGATTGGTTGATTAGATAATTGCATTAACGAGAAATTTAACAGGTGTTCCTGATAATCCTTTAGGTGAGTGTAGTTTGAGAATTTGGTTTTGTGTTTACGGTTTTGAGAAAATGGGTTTCAAGAAATGTGTCTTAGCAATTGAGAAAAACTGTAACAGAAGCTCAGGGTTTTTTATGTCAATTAACAATAGTCGTTAAATAGGTTAAATGTTTAGGGACCTATTATTCATTCATAGCATTTATTACAGCTGATGTAACAATGGCATATTGTACTCAGCCTGCACTGTAGGAGACAAAAAACTAAAACATAATATTATAGAGATATTATATTCTATTATATTAATATTATGTTTTAGTTTTAAGCAACTTTATGATGCTGAAGTAACCCTTTTACTTCAGCATCATAAAGTTGCTTGACTTTAAAAAAAGAATGGTCAAACTCGATGCAGCAGAGGCCAAGATATAACAACGTTTAGTCCCAGTATGGCTCCAGATCTAAAAACGCTGGAGGCTACACCCGTAATGTAACCCTGATGACATCATAACTTTCATTGTAACTACTTCAATTGGAGTTCCTCATTAAGTCCACAACCTATGAGACAAACTTTCTGATTGAACTTGCACTTATGTGTGTTTGTGTTTAACGATGGCTAGCTTGTCTACCTTTTCCAGTAGCTGGGTATGGTTGTCCTGCAGAGCATCTCTCTGCTCGGTTAGTTCAGCCAGCTCTCTAATGTGCTGCTCTTTAGCAGAGGCCAATATCTGCTCACACTTCCCCTTCCACTCCTCCTCCAGCTCCGCCTGCAGCTGAGACAGCTGAAACACATACATGATATATGCCATTAGTACGGCAACGTGTGTGTGTGTGTGTGTGTGTGTGTGTGTGTGTGTGTGTGTGTGTGTATATATATATATATATATATATATATATATATATATATATATATATATATATAAAAATAAATCTCCGCTCGAGATAAACACTTCCATAAAACATGTTTTATCAACTCATCCAGAATATATTTAAGTGAATTCAATAATTTATCATTCCTACAGTAGATCCCTTTGATTGGATGCAACCTGTTCCGATGCTGCGTTGTCAGTGCTGGTCCTGGCCTTGCGGAGTTGAGCTCGGAGGTTGTCCAGCTCCTGCTGGCTGCTCCTACGGAGCTCCTCCACCTCCTCATCCCGACGCTGACGCTCTGCCTGCCACTTCTTCCTCCTTTCCAAAAGTGCCTTTAACGAGAGGGGAAACCACTGTTTGTCAAAATGTACACAACAACTACTTCACATTTCAAAAACTCCTGCCTGAATTTTTTTCTAAATCTAAAACAGCTCCTTGGTACGCTATCCTTGTTTCCATGGTGACTTCTGTGTATTAATGCTGATATTAGCTATTAGACATATATTGCTGAACGTGCACCAAAAGCGTTAGGTCTACGCCGACCTTGTTTCGATTTTGGAGCATCAAAATGAGGACCCAGCGTGACCAGAGCTGTTTTTTTTCTGCAGCCACACTACATGTTTGGAGAAAGTTACTGTAATACGCCATGTAATGATGTGACTCGAATCAAAATTTATATTAACTAGTACAGAGCCCGTTACAAATGTGCCTGTTTGGAACGGGCGATTGCTTGGCCTGTGGTATTGCTGCTTGTAGAATTCTTCAAAACCAAATTGTACCCCAAAATTACTTACAGAAGGACCCCAAACCACTTACTCCACCGTATAGCCTACTACTGACTTACAGTGTAGGCTACGTCTACATCAGAGGAAGACATTGTAGGCCTACCTACCTCTGTATTTACCTGACAGAGAATGGGGAAGATTCAGGATGTAATCACAAAATATCACAATGAAAATGTGGAGTAATCAGACATTAGCGTCACGGACTCATGGCAGTGCGCTACCCACCTGGTCCGTTATCAGCACATATCTGCGTTCATCAACCTACAGAACCGGGCTGTTTTTGTGTGTGTGTCTGCGTGCAGAGGGAGGGAGGGGGGGACCGAGAGAGAGGTGTTGTCTCGTGTCGTATGATCGTTAACGAATTTAACATTTCAGCAGAGGTGCTTATTTCCATACAGGTTTAGTGGCTAAGATTTTCTCCCATTGCACAGCGCTGTGAAGAAAAAAATCTCCAAGATTACGTTATGTTCTGCCAGCTCACAGCAATTTAATACAATGGCAGGAAAAGAGTCAAAAGGCTGTAACACCCCCCACCCCCCGCAGTTGTAAAGCGTTGTCTGTAGCTGGTTGTGCTTTGCATGTGTGGGATTCTGAAACGTCCTCAAATTCGGGAATTGTCGTTTGTTTATTCAAAGTCAAAGACAGTCCAAAGTAATGCTACTTTGCACATTTTTGAGGGTCTGAGGTGTATTTCACATTTTAGCTGCCAAAGCTCTGCTGCTTTCTTCGACCCTCTCTGTGTCTGGTCCTGCTGTGTGCAGTGCGAGAGGGGGAGTGGCCAGTGGCTAGAGCGGCAAAAGTCAATGTGTGCTTTTACTGACTATATCTTTTGCATTTCTTATCCAAACAACGTCAAACTTGGCACTGCACTTATTCGTGCCCATAGCAAGACACGTGTCAAGTTTGAAATCCATCAGACTAACGGTTCGAGAGATATGCGAATAACACACACACACACACACACACACACACACACACACACACACACACACACACACACACACACACACACACACACACACACACACACACACACACACACACACACACACAAGACAGGCAAACGTTCCTGCAATTTATAGATAGATGTATAGTCAGGCGCCTTGCAGCCCAAAACTGCTGTGTGCTCTCGTTGCACATCTGTCTCTCCGCTGTCTCACTGACTGACTGAGGTCGGTGTTCGTTGTTAATCAGTGAAACTTGCCACACCAGGCTTGAGAGCAGCGGTTAGCAGATAGTGGTGCACACCACGGAGATCCGCTCTACAAACTGTCTTCTATTCATATAATTATAAAACGAGACCAGAGGATGTTAATGATCGTGTGAATCAAGCTCATAATTCCTGGCGCTGACACCATTGCAAAATGTCACGGCAGCTGAGTGTGTGACAGTTTCTTAACAGCCCAATAGGCTAATAATTGTGATGGCGTTTATAAATGAGTTGAAATAATGAGCGATTAATGCGGGTGGAGGATAAAGAACAAGCACTATACCTACATATTTATAATGTTTTTAGTGACCTGCGCCGTCACTGCAAAAAACATCTGGGAGAAAGTCTAATGCTCCCACTGATAGGGGTCTATGTAACATAAAAAAGCCTTTGCCTAAATAGCGACCTTTTCTCAAATATGGCTGGTTCTGTGGCACTTCAAATCTGATGCCTGCAGTGCGCCATAAAAGCATCAAATGAGGCCCGTCAATTATCGCTTTCAGTGCGTTTGGGCCTTAAGTGCATACCCTCTGTAGAGAATCAAAATTTGTCAATTTTCACTAACACAAGGACAAAAACATCAAGTATACTTACTCGTTCTAGGCTCTCTTTATCAGTTTTTAGGTCCTGAAGTTCCTCCTCCATGTTGTTGACTCTCAGCTCCATTTCTTTGCGTCTTTGCTTCTCTGAGCGGTACTGAGCCTGGGCCATCTCTGCTGCTTGCTTCAGCTCTGGAACACACAAACAGCATTGTTAGACCGGCGTCTCTAAGTTAGTTAAAGTGTCACAATGTTTAAAAACCTCTATTCTCAGCATTTATTTTGTCTTTTACGCTCCAGGGCCATGTTTCTTTGTACATGGTGTTACCTTGATTTGACTGTTGATCATTTTTACACAAAGTTTATCTAAAGCTGTTAACGATACGAGATTCTGATAGCCAAAACTGTTAGAATGCAGTTATTCACACATCTGAACCATACTCTTATGATGATTAAGACATTTCAAGCTGAACCCCATACTTCTTTTCAGATTCACATGACTCCATTCCTTAGAACAGGGGTTTCTAACATGCGGCCCGTGGGCCAGAACTGGTCACCAAAGGGTCCAACCAGGCCCACTGGATGACTTTGCAAAGTGTGAAAATTGCAGAGAAGTAATTCATTCCAATTCCAAATTTACCACTTCAAGCTCAGGGAATATCTGAGTTCCTTTTCTGTAAAATTACGACTTTAATCTTAGAATAGTTTTTTTCTCAGACAGATATTACCCCTCTAAGTCCGTAACATTATTTTTTCTTCCTACAATGGCCTTAGAACGCTGTCGTAGCAGAAGTAACTTGCATTTGCCAACATCACGCTGACAAAAAAAAAAAAAAAACTCTGTGGCAGATAAAGTTCCTGATCTTTGTGGAGTGGTTTACTGGTCTGGCCCACTTGAGATCAAATTAGGGGCATGTGGCCCATGAACTCAAATGAGTTTGACATCCCCATCCTAGAGGCACCAATATAAAACATTTGAATTGATCAACCACTTGTATCAGTGCTAATCATGGTTTTGACTTTCAGAATAAGAACACACTTTGGTTTAGGATGACATCATCCAAAATTGAAGGATAAGTCTGGTGATATTTTATATTTTCTCTTATTATCAACAAATCAAAGCCTGAATATATGTGTCCTTTTAGCAAGTACTGTGTGTGTGTGTGTGTGTGTGTGTGTGTGTGTGTGTGTGTGTGTGTGTGTGTGTGTGTGTGTGTTAAAGCCTGATATATCTTCTTCTGCTGTGCCATAGAGATCCATTCTTGTCCAGAAACTGTTAAAAACACATAAGTGAGCCACACTGTTGCACTAAGGGAGACATTTCCCTTCATTACTATGAACACACACACACACACACACTGTAGTTTATTTTGATCCAATTACATATAACAAATGTGGATTAATCCGCTGCTGAAAACAGTCCCCAACAAATGACCTATTTCCACTATTTTGAGTACCATTTGATTAAAACTACAGTGGTCAGCTGTTACTGGAAATTACTGAGCCTTTGGTAAAAATGAAGCTATAAATTTCAGACCCGTTTTTAAAGATGTTAGAAGGAAGTTTTTCCTTGCTGCTGCCGCACTAATTGCAATTGCTCTTGGGGGAATTGTTGAGACTTTGTAAATTATAGAGCGTGGTCTAGACCTACTCTATCTGTAAAGTGTCCGGAGATGACTTTTGTTGATATGATTTGATAAATAAATAAAATGTAATTGATAGCTCTTTCACAAAGATACTCAGAATATACTTATTACATTAGGTTTTGGTTGGAAAAATGGGGTGAAAGAATATCGATGGGCTTCTTTGTGTGACTATACACTCGCCAATTGCACACACACTTATATACTTTTTTTGCACATTCTGGACTCCAATCCATTCAGAGTCTTTTTTCTTATGTTAAGCAGCTGTTTCGTTTAGCTTTGTTTCTGTATTTACTGTATTGTGTATTTCATATTAATGTTCAGTTTGTTTGTTTATGTACATATGCACCAACCAACAAGGCGAATTCCTTTTAAAGTGTTACTAACCCTTTTCTGATTTCACCTCTCTAAAAACCGTTTTAACAACAAAATGAACATTAGAACTTTCATGGAGTTTGGATTCATCGCAGGACTGCGGTATTAAACCAATACAAAATGGCAACACAAACCTTCCATCTGTGTTTCCAGGGCAGCAATGCGTTGGCAATGCCTCTCACTGTCCTGCAGCGATGAGCCCAGTTTACCCTGCAGCTCCATGGCCTTCTGCTGGTGAGCCGTAGCTTCTAGCTGCAGCTGAGACAGCTGGGCCGTGGCCGTGGTCAGATCCTCCGTCAGACGAACCTGATGGAGACGCAGACGGACAGGGGGAGGGGGTGAGAGGAGGGGGGTGTACCAGTGGCTGTCTACAGTACAGGAAAACCAGGGCCACACAGAGACAGTGTAACAACATAGTGACAGCCTAGATGAGTGGCTACTGGTGCTAGTGGCGTGAGCAGGCGGACCCTGTGGGAGAAAAAAAAAATTGTGAATGATGGGCTGATGGAAAAGGAGACAGAAGCGATAAAAGAAGAAAGAAAAGTTAGTTCAAATGTCAATGAAGTATGATATAAAAAGGATGATTCCAGTGGCAGCGGTCAGATCTGGATCAAATAGTAGTTCCACATGACACCTGACATTTTGTGCAGCAGGTTTGGAAGTGCGGCTTGATCAGGACAAATCGGTTAGATCAGCTGTTAAATCCCAGTGTAATCCCTTACTACCGTCCTGCGCCCTGTTTGGTGGAAGTGACCATTTACTGTCTCAGGGGACTTCTCTGTTATCTGTTTCTCTCTTTAAATTGACGTCATTGCAAAAATCATTTCAGGCAGAAAGTGAAGGGAGTTTAAACTGTCAATGATAAACTCACTGCGGAGCTATCTTTGCTTTGTTTGCTCAAAAAAAGCTGCTGATAGGAAAACAAACTTTTGGAGCGCTTACACAATTTGACTTTGTCATTTTTTTTTTTTTCCTTCTTTTGCAGATACTATTTGACCCCAGTCTGGTAACAGTACACAGAGAAAACAGGCTCACCTGGCCGGAGCCCAGGTCCTGAGGCAGTGCATGCTGAGAAGAGAGAGCAGTAAATGCTAGATTTTTCTCAGAGCAGCACTGCAGCGTAAATAACCAGACAGAAAGCAGTTGGTAAAGAGTGAAGCAACTTATAATTAGCATCAGATTTGTAGTTTTCAGTGTCAGGAACAGAAAGTAAATGATGAAATCAAAACCAGCCCAATCTCCACTGATAGTGGTAAATAGAAAGTATATTACTGAAGTGAAAACTTTGTGTGTGAAATTTATACTGCGTAGAATAGATGATAATGATGCATGTGTTCTTACGGTATTATTCTAAACACATCACTTATTTCTAGAACAGAACAATGTATATCCGTGTTATATTAGCTTTGCAAAGTTATTTTGACAACCGTCACTGTCCTGAAAACCTTTTAACTCAAGACTCGTCAACTTTTTATGAGCTACTGAAACCAGCTCTGTTTAAAACCTGTTATGGACATGTGAAATAAAAATTGGAGGACTTTTTGTCTGATTTGCTTCTTTTTAGACATTTGAGACTCTTACATGTTGAATGCAACAATCCTAAATTTGTAAATAAATGCAGTTGAAAATGGAAGTTA